>WYDI02042584.1:13511-29641 GCA_009867235.2 Psittacus erithacus
TCTAAGGCAGAAGCTCTTCCCTGTGAGGGTGCTGAGGCGCTGGCACAGGGTGCCCAGTGGTGAATGCTCCATCCCTGGCAGTGTTCAAGGCCAGGCTGGACAGAGCCGTGGGTGATGCGGTCTGGTGTGAGGCGTCCCAGCCCACGGCAGGGGCTTGGAACCGGATGACCTGAAGCTCCTTTCCAACCCACCCCATCCCATGGCTCCCAGACCCACCTTGCCAGTGGTGTTTGTAGTCGCAGGTGCGGGACACGGCGATGAGGGTGGCGAGGAAGAGCGGGAGGAGGAAGGCGCAGAGCCGCAGGGCTCTGCCTCCCCGGCCCGGCGTGAAGCAGCGCAGCTTCCCCCCGATGTAGAAGGCAGAGAAGGCGAGGCCAGCGAAGGCGACTGAAAGAGAAACACAACACGTTGCTTCCCCCTCTGCCCTGCTGCCACGGAGGGGCTGCCAGAGGACGCTTGTGCTGCCCATGGGACGCGTTGGCTTGTGAGGGATGCAGATGCAGAAGCTGGTCCTCGGTGAGCATCCCTCATCCCAGGGGTTACAGAGAGCTTCCGATGAAGGTTCGCACCCCATTGCTTTGCAGAGGGAAAGCTGAACCCCCCCCCAAATGTACCCAAAGCCACAGGGTGCATAAAGCAAAGCCAGGCTGTGGCTCGCCACGGCTCACTGTCCGGGGCTGCAGCAGGCAGGGCCCATGGCATACTCACAGGAAGCGTGTCCACTGGGGAAGCTTTTGCGCCCCTCACTCACTGTGCTGGAGTCTCCCGTGCACAACAGCTCCGCGTTCGCTTGGCCATCCGGGAAGCATCGATAGAAGAAGTCCGGCCGTGGCCTAGGGCAGAGCAGCAAAGCACACAGCTCATGGGCACACGGTGCTCAGGAGACCCCCCGAGCCCTTCAACAGGCACCCACATCCAGACACAGTCGCTCAGGCTGTGGCTTGGCGCAGGCAGCCATGGTGGGGAGATGAAACCATGCCACCCGCTCCCTGTGTGAATGAGCCCATCCATACGATGCCCAGATCCCCACCAGGGCCTGCTCTAATGTTTAATGGTCTTCCCAGCCAGAAAGAACACATCCTGTCCACCCTGAGCGTGCCCAACTCCAGCTTCTGGCCCTTGCTGCTCCTACTGCAGCTCTGCCATGGCACAGACCCATCTCCCCTCCCGCATGGTGCAATGGGGACAGAGTCGGTTTCTCACCTCCCAACAACGAGCTTCAGGGCGTTTGTAAGGACCCCATTCAGGGCAAGAGCAAGGCTGGCAGCTGGGAGAGAGCAGAGAGGTCCCATCAGCACCATGACCACTGCGATGTGAGGCTGTTTGAGGCACGACCTCAGAGCAGCTTCCAGTGTCTGAAAGGGGCTACAGGGATGCTGGAGAGGGGCTCTTCATCAGGGACTGGATAGGAGAAGGGGTGATGGGTTCAAACTGAAACAGGGGAGTTCAGGTTGGATATAAGGCAGAAGCTCTTTACTGTGAGGGTGCTGAGGTGCTGGCACAGGGTGCCCAGAGAGTGATGGATGCTCCATCCCTGGCAATACAGAGCCTTGGGCAACCTGGTTTAGTGTGAGGTGTCCCAGCCCATGGCAGCGGGTTGGAACTGTATGACCTTAAGCTCCTTTGCAACCCAACCCATTCTGTGGTTCTATGCTGAGGCACAGTCAGCGCTCACGCTTCAGCCAGGGCCAGGCAGCAAAGGAGCCATCTCCGAGCGCCCTGACTCGGGCACCATCGCAGGGCTGCAGCGCGGCGGGGTAAGGAGCAGCTCACCAAGGCAGGCTTCCCGCGTGTCCTCCCGGCCGGCGCTCAGGAACAGCCTTGCCAGGACGATGAGCAGTAGAGGGGACAGGAAGGCGATGAACTGCCACGGAACGAGACGGCCGTCAGTGCCCGTTAGCAAAGCGGGCTAGAAAGCAACAGCAAAGCCAAGCAGCATCCTGCCCTCTCCCAGCATCCTGCCCTCTCCCAGCATCCTGCCCTCTCCCAGCATCCTGCCCTCTCCCAGCATCCTGCCCTCACCCAGCACCCTGCCCTCACCCAGCATCCTGCCCTCACCCAGCATCCTGCCCTATCCCAGCATCCTGCCCTCTCCCAGCACCCTGCCCTCTTCCAGCATCCTGCCCTCCTCCAGCATCCTGCCCTATCCCAGCATCCTGCCCTCTCCCAGCATCCTGCCCTCTCCCAGCATCCTGCCTTCTCCCAGCATCCTGCCCTATCCCAGCATCCTGCCCTCTCCCAGCACTGCAGGGCTATCAGAACACAAGGCCAGCTCTTGGTCAGCAGCACCCATGCTGCTACAGAAGACGCTGATGTAGAGAACCCAGTTAGCACCCAGCACTCAGCATCCCACCCATAGCACCTGAAAGGACTGCAGGTATTGACAGCACAGGTCTTTAGGCAGCAGCTTTGCTTTAGAAGGCGGATTTAACCTGCCCCAGGGGAGACTGAGATGAGCTCTTAGGCAGAAGCTCTTCCCTGGGAGGGCGATGGGACACTGGGATGGGTTGAACGGAGATGCTGCGGCTGCCCCATCCCTGGCGGTGCTCAAGGCCAGGTTGGAGCAAGCTGCTCTAGGGGAAGGTGCTCCTGCCCGTGGCAAGGGCTGGAGCTGGATGAGCTTTGAGGTCCCTTTAACCCAAACCAGGCTGTGCCTCTATGACGGCGCAGAGCGGAGCCGCAGCGAAGGCAGGAAGGGGCGGAACTCACAAACATGGGCAGCGCGGGCACTCGATCCGCCTCCGTGTAGGGGTTCCGATAGAGCCACATCTCCTCGGGCTGCACCAGGCGCTGGAACGGCGGCAGGAACTCCATGATGCTGCGGAGGGAAAGGGGACCCGAAGCGCTCAGGCTGCGGCGCCGGGGCTCGGGCAGGGTCCGCTCCGTGCTCCGCTCGCACTCACACGAAGGCTCCCAACAGCACGGCCCGCACCGCAGCCTCGGCCGCCAGCTCCGCCGCGCCGCCCGCCCGCCGCATGGCCCCGCACCGACGGCCCCGCACCGCCCTGCCCGGGGCGGAGCCGGGAGCGGCCCTTCCTATCTCCGGGGCGGGGAGGCCGCTTGGCCCATAGGGGAGACCGGAGCCCGTAGGAACCGAGCAGGGAGCCCCGAGGGGACCGGTTCCCATAGGAACCAAGAGGGAGCCCCAAGGGGACCGGTTCCCATAGGAACCAAGGGGGAGCCCCGAGGGGACCGGTTCCCATAGGAACCAAGAGGGAGCCCCAAGGGGACCGGTTCCCATAGGAACCAAGTGGGAGCCCCGAAGGGACCGGTTCCCATAGAAAACAAGGGGGAGCCCCGAGGGGACCGGTTCCCATAGGAACCAAGGGGGGCCCCGAGGGGAGCAGTTCCCATAGGAAATGAGCAGGGAGCCTCGAGGGGACCGGTTCCCATAGAAACCAAGTGGGAGCCCGGAGAGGACCGGTTCCCATAGAAACCAAGTGGGAGCCCAGAGGGGACCAGTTCCCATAGGAACCAAGAAGGAGCTCCCTCAGGAGCAGGATGAACCCACGTTCTTCCTTCCCACCCCAAGACAAGAGGGAGGGAAAAGCCTTTTTGGTCGTTGGAACATTCAGAACGATTTATTGAAGTCAACCTCAAGCAAAAGTTCAGATCAGTGGAATGTCATTTAAAAACCTTTCCAAATGAATCCTCACGGAAGCAAAAACCACATCCCAATTCCAAAGGAGTTGTAAATTAAAAAAAGGCAACATCTCCGGAAATAGAATGTACAAAAATTATATGGTTCCTACCATCACACACATTCAGTAAGAAGCTAGAATATTACAGGCAAGTCTAGGTACGCTATAACTAGGTGACAGTCAGCTACCTATGTACAGGGTTAACCAAGCTTTACAGGTTTCACACTATGCAGAACATAGGCCGAACAACAAAACCCCCCAAATATCGGCTATCTCAAAGTCTATGCGGCAACATCAAGTCATAATACAGTTAATGCCCCAATGGAACATGGCCAGGGAAAGTGAGCACTACTCCCTTAGTGTCAAGAGCTTCTAGGCGACTCCCAAGGACTCTTTTAAGATACCGGCTTCAGTGAATATGGATGCTTTTGCTATGAGAGACTCGAGTGATTGCCTTTCAAAGAACATTTCACAGGATCTACAAGGTTTGGTAACAGATAAAGTCTATGGAGATAACGACTCTACAAAGGGCATCCTCACCGCTCCGCTCAAGAGCGCACGGGGATGGAAACGGGATCTGTCTTGTGCAAACGGGGCTGGATCCCAACGGCAGCCCCGTGCCCAACACACCCTTGGACTGACAAGGAAGAGTGACACCAGGAATGAGACAAGATCGGGAACGGTTCCCTATAGCCTGTTGGTAACCGGGAGCCAGAACCACGGCAGAGGCGGTGAAGGAGCGAACGGCTTTGGCAAATTCAAACATGATTTCCCTTTTGGAGTTCATCTGAAGCACACAAAGTGCTGTGCAGAGCACAGAGGGCTCTGCATCCCTCTCCCCACAGCACAGCCCCTCACGGGGTAATAAAACCTGAGCTCGATGCTCAGGAATAGAACATAACAGGAAACACCTTATTTTGCTAGGGTATTTTTTACCTTTCTCCTTCTACTCCCATTGGGAATCCATCTGAAGTGGAGGAGTGTACTGTCAGTGCAAATGGGTTTTTGCTACACAAAGGCAGGGGAAAGGCAAGGGAAACCCGAAAGCTGACCGGGCATCACCCGACGTTGCCGTCTCTCAAGCCTGATAACTGCTCCCTTTCCATGTGCCACGGATTCAGTGTCCAGCGGGAGCAGGGAGGAACTTGAGGGAAGGCAAAAGACGTTTTCAATGGAGGATACAAAAAGAATGCATAAATAAAACAAACAAAACAAAGCTGTAGAAGGAACCGCAGAGCTTCAAGTACATTAAACCCTGAATTCAATGAGGCAGAGGTTTCAATGTTAAAGTGACTACTTCGTACCAGCGCTGGACACCCCCCTCCCGCCCTCCTCCCCACCCAACCCACGTAGTTCTGTAAAGATTCAATATATACAGATTTGATGCTGTTCAGTACATCTAGGAATTGTGTCTTTCCCATTCTATCCTGAAATGAAAGATACAAAGAAAGGTTCTCTTCAGAAGAAAGGCCAAAATCCAACATTCCAGCCCTACTATTCCATTTCAACAGATATCTCCAAGACCAGGCTGGTGACCAGAGAAGGGAATTTGCCCCCAGAATTGCCTTTAGCTTTATCCTTCCTGAGCTGCAAATGCCTTCAACAGTCTATTGAGAGGACAAGTCTACATAAATGATGTCAAAGCTACGACTAAATGCTTGCACCATGGATGTAGGGAGTCAACCAGCGTTTGGCCGTGGTCTGTGCTGTGCTAAGGTGCAACTTAGAGTAAAAGCCTCAACAAACAACAAAATCCTGTTCCCTTCACCCAGGAGCTTTGAGGCTGCACCAAAGGGGAGCATGCGGGTGATGGAGAAGGAGCCAGAGCATGGTGCTCCCTTGGGAATGGGAGGCAAAGCAAGGGAAAAGCGTGACTGTGCTTTGTGGTGGAGGAATAACTGAGTCTTCAACAACAGGTTCAAGTTCTCAGCCAAAATCACAGCAGGCCTGTGGATTCCTTCCAGGCATCAGCATGAAACAGCCAAATTATCACTCAGTATTACTTATCCCAGTTGAGGATACAGCTCCGCCTTGACGCCAATTAGAGCATCCATTAAACCTCTTCCTTATGAAGGAATGCCATTATCACTATCCAGTTTGCTGAGATGGGGTCAAAATGTGTGTTTGAACATTGTGTTTGGCAAATAGAACAACCCTACAGTTAAGAAGATGCTTCAATGAGGCATTTTCTTATCTCAGAACATTAAAGGTCCACCTTCTCTCCAATAGTGTGAGATCCAGTTCAGACTCTTTGCTCACCAGCTTATAAACCAATCTCCTGTTGCTCCAGGTTTTGGCTAGCCTTAATCTTAGTTTTATGGTGGAAAAATGGAAGCACCTGTAAGAAGTTTGAGAACAAAATGAACCAAGACCTCGAGTGCATGGCACAGGAGCAGCAGCAGCCCTCAATTCACAGCATTTTACATGGTTTTAAGCTTTCTATGGACCTTTGTGTGGCCTGCGAGGTGAAGGATGGCCCATGGCTCTCATCCCTCTGCTCCCCACCATGCGCAGTGCTCATGAAGGGGGTCCTGGTGCCCTCACACCATTCCCACCATGGGCACAGTGAACACTGCACTCACGCCACAGCCATGCTCTGTATTCCCAAGAGAACATCATCTGAACATGATCAAGCCTAATAAATAAGCTGAAGTAAACACACTGGGTCTGGCTGCAGCAAGAGCTGTTTGGAACTGCTGGAAAGGGCAAACACCCCCATGTAAGAGCTTAAAAAGAGACATTTATCACTAGAAATGGGAAGAAAAAGAAGAACCTGTTTTGTAAAGGGCTTTCTGTTGGGTAAAAAGTACCAAAATAGAGCACTGCTTTCAAGCAACATTAGTGTTTCTGACGTTCTCTGTAGTACGGACCACAAGATGAAGTGCTTTGCAGAGCCCAGGAGCCTCTGTATCAGAACTGACCCCTCCAGGTACACCCCAAGCACTCACAGGTGTTCAGGAGATGAGCTGCTGGCTCAAGTAACAGCACTGTAGTGTATTCTGTCATGTATAATTGCACGCAAACAGATTCCAACCCCTAATCTGAGGGCTAAGACACCAGCCAGAGGCAAGGCACCCTCTACCACCTCACATGTACTTCTTCAGCCTTTGATTTGCTTAACTGAAGAAGTCACCATGTTTCTGGAGGCTTCCTAAAGACACAGTTCATAATCCAAAGGCTTCAATCAGCCGGACACCATCAACACTTGGTATTCATCCCTTCTGTTCAGGCTTATCTTCAACACCTTATCCTCAAGTACACACGACAGAAGCGCGCTCTAACTGTACCAGGGCAGGGGAGACACATAGTGCTTGGGTGAAGGGCTCACCAAAGGGGGAAGCAGTTCTCCAGGCTCCTTGCACAAGAAAGAGAAGGGAATAGGTTCTTAAAGGAACCTACTCCTCCTGGAGCAGCCCCTTCAAAAGCCTCTCTACCAGAAGAAACCCAAGGGAGAACTGTTTCAGGAGCCTCAAGCTCAAGCTGGCTGCTGTGAACACAGCTTGTGATCCAGGCAGAAAATACCCTGTTCACTGAAGAAGTGCTGAGATTTTCCTTAGCTCTGTTAACAAAGATTAAAGCCAAAAGACCTCTCAGCAAAAACAATACCTAAGCATTCAATCAAAGCAAACATACACATGGGTCTGATTCCTTCAGCGCTCCAATCTCCTCGGATTTAAAGGTAATGGGAGTCTGGGAAGGCAGCAGGAAGGAATCACATGAACGCAACTGCAGGGAAACAAGCACAGACTTGGCAGGTGACAAATACCTATGCACAGAGCACATATTTGTCCTCCTCCCTCTACAGAAGTCAATGGCAGCGCTCCCACGGTCAGGATTAAGACTTCAGTTCCCAGTATGCTGCAGGCTAAGGGTCTCCTGACTAGGAAGGTTTTCCACGTTAGGCAGGATAACGGAATGACCATTGTGCCATTAAGCTCTTTCTGCATTTCCACCTGCCTGCAAACACTCACAGCTCCAGCAGGGAGCTGCAGCTCCTGCCCTCCTTCATCAATGCCAGATCCGGCATTATGAGCACTTCCAAGAAGTCACCCACCTCATTTCTCACTGGAAAAGCTTGACAACAACATTCATAGGTTAACATGAACATAATCTACCTTCCCCAAATGCCTTATAAAAGTAAACACTGGGAGAGAGGCATTTCAGGGTCACCTGGTCTGAACGCCACATCTGCCCATGTGGCACCTCAGCATTACAGAGTGGGGAAGCTTTGTCCTTGCCATAAACTAGATGTGGAAGTGACCTTGGCTTTGCTGCTTTGTTTCTAAAGCCGTGATGCCTGAGCAAAGCCAGATCTTCCAAAACCCTTCTGAAATTAAATAAATAAATATGCTGCTATGATTTGCTTTCTACACTCAAGAGAACAGGTTTGAAACGGAATATTCTTTTCACTGTCAAAAGGTTTCTCCTTTGAAGGCCAAGACGTCTCTGGTTGCCCACCGTAAGAGCTGCTGTAGCACATTCAAGGGTAAAAGAAAGACCAAACAACAAAACCCAACCACCACCGCCTGCTTCTGCTCGCTCAGAGGAAATGGTCCCGATCCCAGTCCGCACACGACGATGCTAAAGACTGAATGTGTCCAGCAGTCTCTATGAGTTCATCGCCTGCCTGCCCCTCTCTTCTCCCCTTCCCTTGGCTGTTTGCAACCAAATTCACTCCTTTGCTTCTTCAGCGGCGTTCTGTGCTTCCAATTTGCACTTGATCTTGCTCCAGTACTCGGGTGCCACAGGAGACTTGGGGTCGTGCGCGGAGCAGCAGGGGCGGCCGTCCAGCGCCGACGGCACCAGCGCTCCCTGCTCGTGGTCTCTGCAGAAGGAGTGAGGGCAGAACTCACAGAAGGAAACGGCAGGGTTGCTACAGACGTCGCACTGATGCCACGGACATTCCCACTTTCCTGAGGATGGGAAGGGGAGGGAAGAGAGACAGGAAGCTGGAATTAGTGTGTTTTGGGGACAGCACCGGCCTTTAGCCCTTACTCCGTAACTGTGCAGATGAATGCAAAGGAAGGTCAGGAAAATCAGCTCTTACTGGAGTTGCCACTTCTGCTTCTCATGCCCAACAGATACTGGGCACCTTTTAGGCCTCACTTGGCTCAAAGCATCAAAGTGTGCACAACCAGAGCTCAAAATAGAGAGAGCTCAGCGTCCTCTGGCATCAAAACACCAAACGTCCTTGCAAAGGGAGTTTGGTTTGATTTGTGAGCATCTCTGACTGACCTGGACTTGCTCAGATAGGTATCTCCAAACTAAGCTGTAGGTCACCTTAATGGAAGCCTGAATGTATTAGTTTGGGAAAGTAAGTGAGAAATGGCTAAAAGAAGAATAAATATGTTGGAGTATAAAAGCCCCACATCCCCAAACCATTCAGACATGTCTTTCTATGACCATATGCTCAACTGTCGGACTGCAGAGGTGCACTAAGCATAGGAAAAAGGGAAACCAAAAGCTTCTTGCTGCTTCCCCAGCTTCACTCGTGGCAGCTGCTTGGATAATTTAATCCTAGACTAATCTGGACTTCCAATGATTTTCATCAAGGTCTTTGGAACCAGGAAGATTAAAGAGATAAAGGCTTTTCCCAAATCCTGCCATGGGATTAAGATGTCGTATTGTTGAATAGCCTGAACCCTGGCTACAGAAAACTCTGCCTAAACATGGAGGAATCAGACAGTACGTGCCATCCTTTAGCAGTAGCTAAATTAAACACATTAGAGAACATGAAGTATTACACTACCTCTCTGCCCATCATCTCAGAACACTGCCACCTGATGTATGCCTAAAAATGAGCAGCAGTGCAAAAGCAAATAGGCTGCTCTCAACCTAAATGAATGCTTCATTTCAGCTCTGACACTGCAGGAAGGAAAGCTGAACAGAAAAGCACAGGACTGCTCTTACCAAAAGGGGGTTGAGTCAGGTTAAGGCATAGGAGGTGGTATGCTTTGGGACAGTCCTTTTTGTCACACATGACTAGCTCTCCCCCGTCTCCACACTGGAAGCAGTTGTCTTCATGCATCTGCTTCTGCTCTGTTTTTATTTTCCTCTTCTTCTGCTTTAGCTTTGCATTCTTCACCTTCTCTTCGTTTGCTGTTGCAAATGCTGTCTGGCAATTACAAAGATCACAGCACACAGTCACTTTATAAACCCCCTGCATTACAATTAATCACTTGGGGTTATTATTTGCATGAACTCCGCTTAAATTAAATCCACCCCAAATAAGAGTTTAAGCTGCAAAAGTCAGAAATACTCATCCATGTGTGTCTGAATTAACACAGTTTGGTACACGAACTCCACCGCTGACACAACAGCACTACTGGGCCTTTAGAGACTGTCAAGGGTGGAAAGTATTAGAATCATAGAACCATAGAATAGTCTGGGTTGGAAAGGACCTTGAGATCATCCAGTTCCAATCCCCTGCCATAGGCCTCACACTAGATCATGTCACCCAAGGCTGGCCTTGAACACTGCCCGGGATGGAGCATTTACCACTTCTTTGGCCAACCTGAACTAAAGAGTTAAATCAAACAAGAACCTCCCTGCCCTGCTCTCACTGGGTCTGGGAGGAGAAGCTTCAGTTTTCATCCACGTACCTTTGGACGCACCCCGAGGAAACCACTGCAGTTTTCTGCTCCGCAATGACACTCAGTCCTCCCATTGCCCAGGCAATCCAAGTTGTAATTAAAGGTTAACTCCATCCCTAAAATATGAAGAGAAAACAATTCACCCACAGAGCCACTGAGGAAAGACAGGGCTTGCAAGGAGGCATTCATCAGGTTTAGCCTGGAGATCCAGCTGCAATGTGTTTGGAAGGAAACAATGCATTGATTTCATCGACTCCACTATTACACAGAGCCAGGTACAATGGGAGATCAGGTGAAACACTGAACATGGAAAGATAATATCACCCCAGACAGATCCTGATGAAAGAGCAGTGCTGTGCTAAGCGTTTACAGGACAGAGTTAACACTGTTCTTGGCAGCAAAGCCTACAGTTAGCTTTAACAGCAGCTTTCAGCTTCAAAATCTCCAGCTACAGATCCCTAGAACTCAAATATTTGTCTCTGCTCCAATGAATGACGAAGTTCCTATAAACGTTCCTGGTGTTATATGGAATTTGAGAGGAAAACCACCACAGCCAGTTATAGGCACTGAGACAGAAGTGCAGGTGCAGAACAGTGCATCTTCTTACCTGCAGGAATGTCACAAAGAGCAAACAGTCCAACTCTAATGTCCCCGTTCACTGTCCACTTCTGCGTTTCACAGTTTGGATTACAACTATGGTTCATAAACCGAGAGTAATTCCCCTTTGGGCCAGCATCTATGATCCGGTCCTTTGGAGCAAAAGACAAAGACATGGTCAAGCACTTACAAAGAAAAAGGGAAACAAGTGATTATTAATGGCCAAGGCAGCAAAAATACACTTATTTTATATATTGGTTCCAGGTGCTAAGTTTTCCCTGAAGAGTCAATGAAAGACAGCCTGAATATTGATGCTACAATGTGAAATAGGCACAACCTGAGATACAGGTTCTCTGTTTCACCTCCTCACCCACTGCATTAAGCGGAAACACTGAGGTGTGGGTAGGAGGGTAACAACAAACATGGAACAATGCTTCTGCCAGCATTCTGTCCCTAGTTTCAACCATCGACAGCTCACACTGAACAAGGTGTGATGTGTACCTTTGTTACAGTTAACATATAGAAGTTGGTCACGCTGTTCTCGTGCGCACGCTTGATGCGCAGCCTGCACTCCTCCTCGTCAATCAGCTCACCAACATATTCATTCACAAATTCACCCTGGAAGGGAAGGAAAACAAGGTAAGCACAGGTTTATCATCTCCTTCCTATCCTAAAGGGAAGTAGCACAGGAAAAAAAGCATTCCCTATAAAAACATACTCCAATCATCACAAGAAGCATGGAAATTTAACCCTCTTGTAGGCAGATGGGCATGCACCAGGTCTAACCAATAATCCTGCTCAAAACGAGAACAGCAGCATAATAATACTTCTATCTCACATTTCCAGAGACTGTAAACTACACTTTCAAAAGCCAAGGAGACAAATCCTTGTAAAAATGGCTAAAAGCAGCACATTCACAGTTTAAATGACTACCCACAAAGCTTTCATCCTGACATTGCACTGTGGGCTATCCTACACGCTGCTTGCGCGTACAGCTCAGTACCATGTTGGTTCTAATGGGAAAAGAATCAGTTCAGATCTCTTTGCCTTTTCTACACTTTCCAGCTCTCCTGGATTTCATCATCTTCATTTCAGGACAAGGTTGTCTTTTTCCTTTGTAATTCTACCTTTTTAATGCTCCTTTTTGTCCTGAGGCCCCATCCCCGTCGATCAGTTTTGATGATTTCAGCATCAGGGTAGAGTCTTTTGGTGAAACACTGGTTCTGGCACCGCTCTCCTGCAGGGCACACTTGGGGATGGCACTCGTACTGC
Organism: Psittacus erithacus; assembly: GCA_009867235.2. Classification (NCBI taxonomy): domain Eukaryota; kingdom Metazoa; phylum Chordata; class Aves; order Psittaciformes; family Psittacidae; genus Psittacus; species Psittacus erithacus. The sequence continues at coordinate 25,615 of WYDI02042584.1, forward strand.
AGCATCCTGTTCAGACACTCTGACTCCAGGCCGCAGGGGTTCTCATCCGAGGGCTTGCAGTTACAGCGAGGGATCTCCGACAGGTCAGCCACCTGAATCTGAACCTTCCCTATCACCTTGTTGGACTGCGGAGCAAAGGGGAAAAGGAATCGATGATGAAGGTAATGCACAAAGAACCCAGATGTAACTGCCTCATTGGAAAGGACCTGAAGGATCATCTGGTCGAACCTTTCTAGGCAAAGCATGACCTAGATTAGATGTCCCACAACCCTGACCAGCTGAATCTTAACAGTGTCCAGTGCTGGGGAATCCACTTCCCTAGGGAGATGATTTCGGTGGCTGGTTGTCCACTACCTGTCACTCAACCATGAACTTAACCAGGGACACACACTGTTCAGAGAAGCCAGCAGTAAGTGATTTAAGTGAAGAGCACCAAAACTCATGACTCCAGACAGTACAGCCTGAGTTTCCCCCCAGTGAAATCGCTAATAGAGGAAATCAGTGCACGCCAAGTTTATCACGTACATCACTGGGATTCCTTTCAATTAAAGCCATTAAAGGAACAACATCAAGTCCTGTGTGTCCAAAGCTGCTGGCAAAGGGGCAGGGTGAGCAGTTGGCACCCCTGCTAGTGCTGAGGGCTGTGTTAACAGAGGTTGGTACATTTCAGAAGCCGGCAGGTATCTAAGACACAAGACAAGTTCACAACCAGCCAGTTTCTACCTCAAGTGACACTGTTCTTCAACTGTAAATGCTCTGTCACAAACACTCTGCAATTATAAGTCAGAACAAAAGATGATTGAAAGGAACAGCAAAACGATTTCTTGGAATTTCCTTAAGCTGGAATTGTTGCACATAATGCTTTGAATACCTCCAAATATTGATTTAAATACCCAGCTTACCCAGGCATGCAATGAAAGGAGGAAAAGAAAGAAGCCAACTCACTTTAATGTGTTTATATGGTGGAGGTTTCCTTGAATTCCTTTCAATTTCTAATGCCTCTTTGCTTTCTCTTTGTGCTTTCAGTTCCTGGAAGCGCTTTGCTGCTTCTTCAAGTGCTGTGCAAGGGAGTTCAAAATAGAAAGCCATTAGCACCAGTAGCTGTTAACCACATCAATACATGTATGTATTTTCATTTCTCTTTTTAAAAGCTAGGAACAGAACTCCATAAACAAAACCCAACAAGCTAAGAATGAGTTATTGCAGTATATCATGAATCTATCATCAGGTACTTTGCAGTACAGCTACCGAACAATGATCCCATGCAGCAGAGCCCCAGCTCCATCTACACATTTCCCAGCCTGTGGAAGAATTGCACTTGCCCACAACGACACACGATGGGTAGGCACGTAAAGAAACAAGTTTTATCTGCAGTCAAGGGAGCTACAGAACGCTTGCATTGTAGGTGAACACAGAACACTAGTCACAGAATATTCCCATGCAGGTTAAGTGGTGATGGAGACACAAACACGTGGAATTTTTGTCATAAACCACTATAAACTTTGTTTGATTTTACCTTTCTTGAAGGTCTTGTTAATACTAGTTTGCCCCTCAGCAAAGCTTTTATCTCCTTCAACATAAGGGAAAACTCTGCCCTGGTGTACCCAATAGTAGTCATGTGAACCAAAGAAAAATACTGGGAAGTCCCCGATATCATGTTTGAGGCCCTGTATGTTGAGAGGCACAGACCTGGGATTGCAGATCTCTGCTGGCCACCACCTGCAAAGCACAAAGAGAAAGAAGAACCTCAGGTCCCTGAGCCAGTTCTGAGAGGCTGGGCTGAGAAATCAAAGCCAGTTTTCCTAAAGGAAGGAATTCCTGCCACATGCAATCGAGGCTCCGAGCACCATGCACAACACGAGACAAGTTCTTACTCCAAACTTTGGGAAAGCTGGCATCAGGGTGGGTTTCTAAGATCACCCATAAAGTGCTTGTGTTCCTGGGGGTGACTAACAGCCAACACAAGCCACGACATCCTCCTTCTAAAGACAGCCCCTGGTTCTCCACATCACTATTACACTCTATAGAGCAAACATAAGCACAACCAAGTGTCCATCAGTGCCTGGAATAAGAGGGAGAATGTAATGTCAAGCTGACATCAATATCCAACAAGAAGCAGATTAATTACTCTATTTCGAGTTCTTGTTTACAAGGACTGAGCTGATCTGAGTCATCTTCCTGGAGTTCTATAGCACATGAAAGCCATCCAAAGCATTAATGACTTGCCTGTAATTCCCAAGCTTGACCCAAACGATCTGCTTGTACCGTAGCTTCTTGCCAGCTTTACAGTCATTGCAATTCCAGCATCCCTCTGGCATTTCTATGTTGAGACACTCGGGGTGAAAGGAAGCTGGGCAGGACTCACAGCACAACAGCTTTCCACCTTTAAACAAAGAAAGCCTGCTTGGTTTATAGAAGTGAGGATTTGCTCCCCCCTTGACACTCATCCACTCCACGTTCTCATGTGTCCCGCAGGAAAACATGGCAAGAGAAAGGGATCAAGTCCGAAGTAACAATGTTGGTTCAAAAGGACCGGGCTGTGACTGATGGGCGAGTTGTGGCTCTCACCTGCAGCACAGACACACTAAAAAGGCAGCTATTTCTGAGGCCAGCATTCCCAAGGGAAGCACTGCATCTGAGAGCAGCGCCGCTGGCTTCCACGTCTTTGGTGATGGCCCAACCTTTGCTTTATTTCTTTGGTGATGCCCAAACCACAGGAGAAACCCCCCAAACTGGTTAAGAGAAACCCTTTTCCAATCAACATTGTTAGGACTGAACCCCAGCCACCAGTTAGTGCGCATCAAACCCCGCAGCCTATAGGTTGAGCAATGCTTTTCTGTACCAAGGACATTCCAAAAGAACTGCAGTGGCAATTTTCCCCCCAGAAAGGGAAGTTTTCCACTAGGAGCAGAGCACGCAACACAGGATGAGACCCCACGAGCTGTCCCCATAGCTCCTCTGGTGCACAAAGGCGCAGCGATTCACATTCACTTCTCCGGTTTGCACTCACTTGGCTGGGTTCTATTTGGGCAGCTGGATTAAACGTGGAGAGGCCCAGCTCATCTCTAAACTAACAGAGCAGCTCATACAATAACGATACATAACCCATAGAGTAATATTTTCTGTATGTAAGTATATTAAATATACATCTTTTTATAGGGATATAATTTTCAGTAACAAGTTTTCACGTCCCAGATGGAAAAACCTGGGAGAGACTTGACAGTATTCCAAGGAATCTTCAATCACAAGCTCCAAAGAAGTGGGAATAGCAACTTCCAAACATTTACCAGAAAATCTTGGCCACCTATAGACTTCCAGCAGTATCATCACATCGCTTGGTGCATGTCACAAAAAGCATTCCTTAAACAAACCACTTGCATGAGCAACCCTGTATTTCCTCTGCTAAGAACAAGCAAATCCAACCCTAGGGATTTTTCCGGAGCTTCCCAAACCCAGCAGGGAGAATTTCCACTTTTAAAAGAGTCTTTTGCAAATGGTTGCTTCAGAGGAAATACAGACCCGGTGTAAATCACTGCAACGTTATATCCAAGATGGGAAAATGCCAAGGGATGCAAAAACCAAACAAAACCAAACACAAGACTTCCAATGCTAAGCAAGAGTAAAACCCCAACACGTTGCTCTCGGGATGCATTAGTGAGATATTGCTCAAGCTAAGCAGAGGGCTCAAAATAATTTGTGTTTTCAGGAATTCCAGGAGCTACTGACAGGCAGGGATCTAGCAGTGTCTGAAATAACCTAACTGCAGCGTGGGTAATGGGGCACCAACTCTGAACACCCTCAGGGAACCCAACGTCTATGGGGAATGAAGTGTTACATCTGTTTCATCCAGGTAAGAGTTGGGTCCGCAGAGGTGCTCCAGGATGCCCCAGCATCTCCATGAGGTATCCAGAGGGATGTGAAGCTGTTGGAGTGAGGCCAGAGGAGGCCACGGAGATGCTGCGAGGGCTGGAGCAGCTCTGCTCTGGAGCCAGGCCGAGAGAGCTGGGCTGGGGCAGCCTGGACAAGA
>WYDI02042592.1:0-68548 GCA_009867235.2 Psittacus erithacus
TTAAGGTCCTTTCCAACCCTAACTATTCTATGATTCTACAATTCTATTAAGATGATCTTTATAATGAATCATAGAATTATAGGATGGTTTGGGTTGGAAGGGACCGTAAAGATCATAGTTCCAACATTGCTCAAAGCAGTGTGTTGAGTAACCTGGTGTAGTGGAAGGTGTTCCTGCCCATGCCTGGGGGGTTGGAACTAGATGATCTTAAGGTCCTTACCAACACTAACCGTTCTGTAATTCTGCCACCTAGGCAGTCTATTTCACATATGTGTCAATAAAAGAAGCAAGCAGGATGGATCCCTGTCTCAAAGTCAGTAGGCTGGTTGTCAGACAGCTGCCTGAGAGGGTTGTTTTCTTGGTCAGTGCACAGCTGTCTCAAAACTTAATGAATGTTTTCAAGCCACTGGATTCTTATGTAATATGCATATTTGTACGTATATAGAATTATTTATATTTATAGCAGTGACCTAACTCCTCAGGCATGCCTGGAAGAGGGAAAATACTCATGTTTTAAACCCATTAAATAAGAGTTTTCTACTAACAAATTTAAGCAGATAGTGATTTTAAGGTATACAAGACAAATTATTAAGAATATATTAGTCAGTCATCATGACTATGTCTGTACCAATAAACTCTAAAAATCGGGGAGTGCCCTGGACCGAAGGCAAAGTGGTATGGGCGTTTTCATCCATTTGGCTGAATGCTCTTCCCTTCAAACCTGACACCAACAGAAACAACAGTGAGAAAACCCACTGGGGACCAAACCAACATTGAGACAGAATTGCTTATGGCCCTGCTCAGGTGTACGTATGGGAGGCACCAGGGGCCATGGCATTGCATCTTGCCATAGCGGTATGCACACTCCTGGTGACTGTGGCTGTGGATGACCCATGCCAAGAGAGGGACACTAGGAATGGAACGTCCGGAAACAGTAGGAATGGAACGCCAGGAAGTACAGGGCAGTAAGCACTGTGTGAAAGACTTGGCCATAGGGTGGAGGAAAATATTTTGCTTAGAGCAGCAGAAAATTGTTATACATGTATCACCTCAGCCTGCCCGCTACCTGTCCCCTCTGCAGTGAAATTTTAGAGGACTGAGTGTAACTGGTAGAGAAAATACAGTAAACTGAGATTGTAGAACAGGAAGAGTAGATACTTATGTACCTGTTTAGTTGTTTGTGCTCTTCTTTTTTCTCAGTACCTAAAAGAGCGATCAGCAGTTTGCATTGGTTGGCAATTAAGTAAAATTCTCCAGCTGGTGCCTGGTTTACCCTTGACACTCATGCCTGGGAGGTAACTGGGATATCATGATCCAACTCAAAGACATGCTAAGCACTGTACAGTAAGAATTTTCATAGGACAGTGCTTGATACTGTGCTTTGCCCCTTTTTGCTTAATTAGGGTAGCCTGCAGTTAATCCTGATAGCTGCAAACCTAACCATAGTACTAACTAACACATTTGTATTTTGGTAGTACCTTTATCTGACACATCTTTGCTGAAATTGAGTGTCTGCTTTCATCTCACTTGTCCCTTGCCTTAGTTGCTTCAGATGCAGCTTTATTCAGGAAGAAATCTAGGAGTGAATAATCAGAGTCACAGCCCCACCTCAGAGCAAAAACCTAAGATCTAGTGAGTAGTGTGGCAGTAATAATTTTCACTAACGATTTCAGAATGCCTTGCCCTTTCTCAGGACAAGCAGTAGTTAAAGCTCATTGGAGATTTACTGTAGGTTTTCTGTTAAACAAAAAATGTTTAAAACCTCCTAATATCATAGCAATGCAAACATTTCGATTACTGTGATATTTTAGTAACTTTTGAGATCATTTCTTAAGCATCCCCCTCATGCAGTTGTACTTTCTTTATCACTAATGTATTGCTGACTTTTTGTTTTAAATGATGAATGGATGTTGCATGCCTTCTTTCACCTCACCCTGCGCTGAAATTTCACAAAAGATTTCTATGTGCCTTGTCTTCCTGGACTTTCCTTTTTGTACTTTTTTTGCAACGAAATCAAGCTAGTGTCTCCCTAGCGTTATAACAGAAAAAAAAAATAGGATTCTTCTATACATAGAATGTCTCAATAATAGTAATAATATAGCTTAAATAGTAATATATGCACTTCTTAGTTTCAACCCTTTTCCCAGTGTTATGCTTATCCTTTCGTTCTTCCTCTGGATCTTAAGGCCAAAATCTTCAGTGGGGTGTCTATGTAAAAGGAGTAACAGCTTGTTACTTTTTCTGTATGTAACAATGTCTGTGCTATAAAAAACATAAAAGGAGAAAAAGATATAGCCATAGCCTCTTGTTTTGCTAGAAAAAAAACGCTGTAGGCAAAAACCTGCTGCAGGCAAGTCAAGAAGAGTTTGGACAGGGCAAGCCCGAGGCCTTGCAAACTCAGTAAAAAGCTTATGGTCTAATGTGTTTCAGGCTACAGGATAACACTAGTATTTAATTCCCGAATCCTAATTCTGTTCTGGCTATTTCTTAAACATAGAATCATAGAATCACAGAATCATTGAATAGTTAGGGTTGGAAAGGACCTTAAGATCATCTAGTTCCAGCCCCCCTTCCATGGGCAGGGACACCACCCACTAAACTATGCATAATTTCTTCTTTGTACATGCTAGTGAAAGCATTCTTAACAGAAGTGTCTGATTGTCTCTCCTAGAAAAAATATCAGAGATTGCGACATGTTTTCTTTTCTAAACTCCCCTGCTCCATTTCTGCACGTTCTTCATACTGATTTTTTGTCATCTGTTGTCTCTTAGCTCCATTAGTCCTTAATTCATACCCAGCTCTGATCATTCTTTTACGTTTTAAGAAACTCTCAGATTAAAATAAATATATAAATAAATAGAGCTTTTCTGTTCTATCCACGTGCATGTGAAAATTGAAAATAAATACCTTTCATTATTGCTTTTAAACAAAATTTTTGTTCCTGGCAACTATATTAATGAGGCAAATAACTGAATATGAGCTAAAAATAATATTTCTCATGAACATGTTAAGCTAAAGTGCTGCAGTTAGTAGATTTAATTTCTAAAATACATGATTAGAACAGGGCACCTGAAAGCCAGCTTGTGTTTTTATGATGGCAGATTTTATCATAGGAATTGTATTAAAATTTATATTGAGTAATTACACTCACGCAGCTCTGGCTGTAGCCATCCAGGCTTTCAAGCTACATTTTTTTCACAACTCCTACATAAAATCTTGCAAGAGTTTTGGGGACAAGGGACAGTATAAATTAACAAAACCTTCTGCAGATACTAAGAGCTATACTGAATTCCGAATATCCTTTCAGTAAACATCAGCTGTCATGCTATTAACACTTCAAAAGTTAACAAAGTATTAAATTAATCTTGGGCCAAATTCTGCAGTAAGGACACCATCCAGGGCTTCAGCACAGAGTTAGATCTTTACTAGGACTGCTACCACTCTGGCAGAAGTTGTGGCACTGGAGCACTGAGATGCTTTAACATTGAAACAATGCTAGGCAGTGAAACATTTACAAACCAGTAGAGCTGACATGGCTCATCTTAAAAAATGAAAAAAAAGAAAAAAAAAATCATCCAGTTGTGAATTCTTTTTCAGGCCATAACACACTAATTGTGAAACAGCAATCTGTATTTCGCTCTCACACGCTTATGGCCGCGAGTGCTCCAAAAGTGGCAAGAAGAAAGGATGCCGTGTTCTCCCACCCAGGAGGGCAGGCAAGCTGGCAGGCATGCAAGTAGGCAGGCAGGCAGGAAATCAGGCAGGGATGGAGGCAGGCAGGGATGGAGGCAGGCAGGAAATCAGGCAGGGATGGAGGCAGGCAGGGATGGAGGCAGCGATGCAGGCAGGCAGCGATGCAGGCTGCAGGCAGACAGGCAGGGAGGTGGGCAGGAAGGTGGTCAGGCTGGAAATCAGGCAGGGATGGAGGTTGGCAGGCAGGCAGGCATGGATGGAGGGGGGCAGGCAGAGAAGGAGGCAGGGAGGCAGGCAGGAGTGGAGGCTGGCAGGGAGGCAGGCAAGCAGGGATGGAGGTGGGCAGGGATGGAGGTGGGCAGGGAGGCAGGCAGTGATGGAGGTGGGCAGGCAGGGGTGGAGGCAGGCAGGGATGGAGGCTGGCAGGCAGGCAGGGATGGAGGCAGGTAGGCAGGCAAGGATGGAGATGGGCAGGCAGGGAAGGAGAGAGGCACCAGGGATGAAGGCTGGCAGGCAGGCAGGGATGGAGACGGGCAGGCAGGGAAGGAGGCAGGGAGGCAGGCAGGGATGGAGGTGGGCAGGGAGGCTGGCAGGCAGGGATGGAAGTAGGCAGGGATGGAGGCAGGCAGGCAGGGATAGTGGCGGGCAGGGATGCAGGCAGAGGTGGAGCCGGGCAGGGAGGCAAGCAGGTAGGCAGGGATGGTGGCAGGCAGGGAGGCAGGCGGGCAGGGATGGGGGCGGGCAGGGAAGCAAGCAGGCGGGCAGGGATGAAGGCGGGCAGAGAGTCAGGCAGGCAGGGATGCAGGCGGGCAGGCGCTGCTGCTGGCTCATGCGCGATCCCTCGGCTCCCACTAGCGGCGGAGGGGGAGGTGGGGGCCGCCGTGGGCCGCCCCAGTGCCGCGGGCAAGGGGCTGTGCCGGCTGTCGTGAGATTCCCCCCCCGGTGCGTCGGTCCAGGTTTGCTGGCGACGGCCGCTTCCTAAAGAGCCGAGCCTTTTTTTTTCTGCGAGCAGGTTGCGGATTGGGTTTTTTAATGGAATAATTCTGAATTTCTCGGTAGATGGATTGCACAACTCATTATTCAGTTTATGGTATTTATTTCTTGTAATGACTTCTGTGAGTCGTGTGGCATAGTTGCTCTTTCTGGTTGGATAGCCTCAGCTTTCCAAATAGAAGAGGGATCCTTCTATTTCTCATCTAACCGAATGTTCTTAATCAGTTAATGAATTTATTGTACAAATAATAAAAGAGCTCTTCAATATGATAGTGTACTAGTGCAAATACTCTTACATACATGGGTTTACAGAGATTTTGGTAACCATGAATATTCTTTTGAAGAGAAGTTGTTTACTGAATATTCATGAAGAGTTGGAGGAAAGAGAGTACATGAATATGAACAAGTCTAATTTGGTGGGGTTTCTTTGCAAAGAAGGCAAGCATTCTATTTTGCTGTTGTCATGCAACTCTATTTTTCCACTTACAGTGACATTCACATTTAACTCAGCAACTACAAGGTTTACTAGGAAACTGAAACTCTTGTATTTACCTTTTTTAGTAAATTACCAGTGTTTTTCTGCTGAAGGCTTAGCATATATATAACATTATGCTGTCTTTTCAGGGAAGTGTGCACAGTATTGTCCATAATTTCTTCAATCTATGAGAATGAGCCAGTTATTTAAACAAAACAAAGTACAGTTGCACAGAACTCCTTCTTATTTAAAGATGTTCACTTTTCTGATGAAAGACATAAGGAGAAATTTTACAGACATCTGTAATTTATGATACTTTTGGAAAATTTGGAACAACTTAAATGTCCACTTGATTTAAAATTTTAGTATAGTATACAGAGATACAGTGAGAGAAAGGAACAAGTTAAAAATACTCCATGCATTAGAGATTATCCCGGTCAAACTTGGTATAACATAATTTGGATGTATTTAAAACTCTAAAATAAAGATATTTTAAATAGTAGAGAAGACATTTAAGATGATAAATGGCATCATTATTTACATCACTAAGTCCTACTCACTTTCCATGGCTACTGGATGCCCATGTGTGATTTTTAAAATGTCTGCCAATCTGTTTAATTATTTTTAGCAATTAAGGTTGTAATTTGTGGATGTTGCTTCAGCTTCTTGCCATGTTGACTGATGTCTCAATGTGTACAATCTATGTCATGCCATATGTTCCTTGCTAGCTCTTATTAGGCAGAATGATTTTTTCTTTCTAATCAGGTTTTTGCTGGTACATTTCAGGAGAAAACAGAAAATCAAAATGTACTGGGTATGTTTCTCCACTGCTCTGCTCTTTGTATCTCTTTCTCCTCAACATGGCAAGTGAATACAAATTGCCATTGAACAGAAAATTCTTGTTTGCATGTTTTTCTATGCTTACTTTGTCCAGGTAAAAATAGTTCAGAAAGTAATAAGCCACTAAAAGACCAGACTTGTGTGGATACACTAGCTTCAACAGATTACTCCCAAATTACAGCCATAAACCACTAACTTTACTGAGTCTATAGAAAAAATAAGAATGTCTTTATGGTTTTTATACCCACATTATGACTAAACTCAGATATGTTTTTCAAGGTGGCATGCAGTCTTTATTTTGATTGTAAAATAGAAACAACTGAAGCCAGAAAATGCATACCTACCTGCTGTGGATAAATGAATGTGCTGGAGGAGACATATATTGAGAAGAGAATGGGTTTAGGAAGTTTGCAATTCTATTAGCCCAAGATTATTTTTGTCAGTGGAATAAGTTATCTGGTTCCCATTTTTAGCATGTATATAAGAACAGAAAAGGAGAATATGAAACCTGTTTCAGAGGTTTTGTTTTTACTTTTCTGATGAAAACTAACTGCATCTTTACATGTTGATACAGTGTCTGCTACAGATGGTTGCTAAATTAAATTTACTTCATGGGCTGCTGTTTTTATTTGTATAATGGTGTTTTTGATCAAAGATACAGAAAGATAATGCATGTGATGATTTTGACTGGTGAAATATAGGGAGCACTTCCAAATGTTTATCAGGCACCATTTGAAAAAGAAAAAAAACCACAAATATATTAGTAACGCTAATTAGTAGTCTGGAGCCTTGGATTTTCTGGGATGGAAAACATTTTTAACATTTACTTAGAAGCTTCAAAGTTTGATTTGAAGTGCTTAACTTACAGTGATAGGAACCAAAAGGTGACAGTGACAAAGAGTAAACAACATTTGCATAGCAAACTTATAAATATTGCAAATAAGGGGGAAAGCTCATTTCATTTTTAAAGCAAGATCTCCTCCAGAATTTAGTTCCTTTTTTCTCCTAGTCTTCTATGAAGGGAATTTTATACTGTCCTTTCATATGAAAATTATTTCACATGTGCTTTATTTGAAAAGCAAGCTTAGGTGTTGAACTGTAACACAGATCTACTTTTGGTAATTGTTAGTGCCAAAAGCTACTAAGGATGAATACATATTCTCAGTTGCACACCACAAATGTTTTTTTGCACTAGTCAGTATCTCTTGAGCATGTTCTACACCTGTAGATGTACGGGTGTACATGCAGACCTCCCACAGGTTTTTATTAAAAATCCAGTACTATGGAACCATATCTGACTAAAAGATCTACAATGAAGACCAAAGAAGGGGGCATTGTTATGTTCTTTGCATTTACTTTGGCTCGTCGCAGGCAAGATAACCTTGAAGTAGAGGAGTTACTTCTTGTTAATTCAAGCTACTGTTAATTCAGCACCTGTAAGCAGAAAGAAGTCTTATGTATTTTTCAGAAGTAGTTTATCCCAATCTCAGAGTTATGTTGCAATTCGAACAATAAGAATTTTAATAGAACTATAAATAATATGAACATAAATATTCCGAGGGATCACACTTGGTTTTGAGCCAAAATGCACTCAAGACGTTCTACAGAAGCAGTCTAGAAATCCCCAGCCTAACTAGTCTGGCATACAAGGTCTTATTTCCAAATGTATAACTAAGTCTATAGTATTCAAGTCAGCCTGACTCAAGAGTTTGTTTTGAGATAACACTGACATTCACACATAAAAAAGGCTCTTGATGATAGCTTTGACAGCCACTTCATACTTAAAAAGACAAAACATCAGGGTTGCCTTTCTGCTGCCTCCTGACTAGCAGGTATGTTTGATGCCATTTCAGACACCAAACTGCTGTTCTTGATCTGTGGGCTAAGTTTCACTGCTGTCCTTGGGCTAGCATGAACTGTAATGTTTCTATTTCCAACACTGCTTCACTAAATCAGAATTACTTGGTCACCTATAAAATGAGCTTAACATGTACTGTGCTAATGATTAACTGTTAATCAAGTGGATTGTGGTAGTGCCTAGGGACGACTGAGATTCAAGCCCCATTATGTAAGGCATTGTGCAGTTCTTCAAGAAGGCCATGAATGGATTTTCCCTTCTAAAACCAGCTGTGCCATTACCACATCAGGCTGGTTCTGCTTTTTACCCTTCTATCCATCCTTACAACTTCAACACTTTTGGCACTTGAACTGCTAAATTCCTTTTGTGTGGCTTCATCTGCTATTTGTTTCCTGAAGCCCTGTAAGTAGGGGAAGAGGTGCTGCTGCAAGATGCATCAGGCTACTTGAGAAGTATTAAGATGCAAAGTTCTGATCTATTTAATATCAGATATTGTACTGTAGTTTTAAGCAGGCAGCTTCCCCTATGTTATTGAACTTTTTCAAACAATAGAAAGTTGTAACCTGAAGTCTGCTAGATTTACTCCTTTATGGTGCATTTTGGCAGCTGGTATCACTGTCAGCAGGAGAGATGCTTCCACAAAAGATCCTATGCGCAATACATTTTTGGCACAGTCAGGTGGCCATCATGAGTCACTAAGGCACCTGCTGTAAATCAGCCTGTTACACTGGCATTCTCAATTGCCTGTGAATTCCAGATCTCACTTTCTTATGTTATCAGATTTTGGCAGATAATGATCAACAGGTGTGATTATCAGTGATGGGGAGCATGTAGGGATGGTTAAAGGCTTTCACAAAGTCCTTAACAGGACTTTTTCCAAAGAGGGTGAGATATTTTATGGTTAACAGTTGGATTTGATTAGAATCAGACTCTTTTCTCCTGCTGCTACCCTTCCCACTCATCCAGAATCTGAAAAATAAGATGAAAACTGCTGGAAGAATACTGACTCTGATGTTATTTTCATGAAATACTGTGGGAAGAGTTCCATAATAGATCAAGTGACAAACAGACACATTCCAGCTGGTGAGAGACAAAAAAGAGATGGACAAGAAGGGAAGGTGACTGTCTTCAGAAGGAAATATTAAATGAAGAGTGGAAAGAAGAATAAGAAACAAAGTGCAAAACATCATGGGGAAGCTAAGAAGCATAGAGTATTGAGGATGGAGAAATGAAGAGATAAGTGAGCCAGGTAATGGTAGAGTTTTTTTGTGAGGAAAATCAGCAAGTAGACTTCACACAAAGTACTTAAAAATTGAGGACAGAATGTAAAAGCAACAAAAGCTCTTGGAAAATTGTATCTAAACAGTCTCTGAATACAATCTATATTTAAAAGAATAATAAATTTAGAAGCTGATTATATGTTTTGGGGAGCTGTCATAATTACTATCTTAAACTAGCATAGCAGACCAGAGAAACTCCTCAACTGTTATTCACCACTGGGGAAATGTTTCTCTTCTAAACAGATCATTCACTAGCATCTAAGCAGTCGCCTTTCATTGCTTGACACCTATACCCCGGGGAAAGGATTTGATGAACTTGTAAACAAGCACTATGCTTTGAAGTTGAGATGAGCATGAGGGTAGACAGCAGACATCACATATGTGCACCGACTGTAGAAGTTCATAATAGGACTCCTGTCCAAAAATGTGAATGACTTTGCAAGGATGTGCCATTTTACTTTTGCTTTCAAGTGCATTAACTTTGAGGAAAAAAAGCAACAACAAACTAACAACAAAAAAATCCCAAACAGAACAACCATGAATCTAACAAAGCTGATCAGAGCTTCGTTTAGCTTGTATTTCCTTAAAGAGGTGTCAGTTGTACCTGTTCCTTCAAAAAGGTGGGTCTGTTGACTGACCCTCAGCAGTGCCTGAGATATACCTGAACACACAGAGTATGACCAGTGCTTGTCTAGATATTCTCAGGGCCTTATGAAAAAAAGCTATGACAAACACATCTGATACCTCAATGTGGATCCCTTAGCCAAAAAAGAGAAGATGAAAGAATGTATGTTCTGAGCCTGGAATGTAAATACAAATCTGTTTGAAATCTTTCTCAGTGCCAGGGTCTTAACTCCCCTGATAATGTATGGATTCATTCTAATCATGTGAATCAGCAGGTAACCACATGGGTAGACGCAAAAGCTAGTCAGCATGCTTTGGTGGCTTCAGTTAGAAAGCCCACATGCATTATTTGCATGAGTTACAAAATTTTCTGGCTTTTTTGAAGCTCATGCCAAGGTTTTCAGTTCAGAAACAATATTAAAGTGTAATAAGAATAGATTTCTTGGTAAAGTTTAAGATGTTCTCCACAATCAGTATAACTTCCCTCATGGGTTTTGTTCCTGCTTTAGGTTATGGTTGAAATTAGTAAGATAAAAGACAGATGATAATTTTGAGACCTTCAGAAGTTTGAAGTAAAGCTGAAATTATATGCAGAATTTTCTGGCTACTTTGTATTTTCTTTTGAATTGCTTATCATTCAGAAATAGATGAATATGTGAACAAAGTATTTGGGTAATGCTTATTGCAGATAGAGTAAGCAGAGACATCTTCAGATTTAAAAAATGATGCTCGCAATACCCTTCCCTTCTCTCTCATTCTCAGCTTAGTTGCCAGGTTCTGTAAGTCCACACTGTATGATATGACTGAGTTTCTAGGAGTATGAAAGAGATGGAACATCCTTCTGCTCTCCCATTTCATGGTAGTTAATAGTTAATAGTTACTAAGTTTGTATCTGCCACCATACACGAAAAAGGTATCTTCCAAAGATCAGAACACCTGCTTCCATGGTTAAAAGACACAACTGAGTAAATCTTTATATAGTTAGAGAAAAATTTTAAAGATATTGTTAGTTTGGAAGATGCCCAAGGCCTTGCTATGGAGAACCAACTCTAGCAGCCTTTTTTAATGCACATAATGATGAGACGTGAAATACCGAAGTAAATATATGCATTGCATTGAGAATGGTAAATAGAAAGGAAGCATTTTTTTAAAAAAGTTAAAAAGCAGGTATTAGGGTTTAACAAGTGACTTTCTTTTCTTTACATGCTTTCGTAAGAACTTTCGAAAAACTGTCAAGAGAAGATGATATTAAAGATGTCGTCAGTAGCTTTTTGCAGTTTGATTTCTCACAATACTATAACTTGAGAGCAGTACTATAAATTGAGAGCAATTCAAGCCACGCAGTTTCAGTATTGTTCCCAACATCACTATAGTTTGGAGTATTTGGTTGCAGAATTTCATTTGGCTCATGTACAGCTTATCTCCATACCTATATCTTTGAAAAATTCCTTGGGAAATTTGAGCACAGTTGCATGCTACTGGAGTAAGCTTTTCTGTTTCAACTAGGATGAGATCCAGTCATCCAGAATTACTTGGGGATGAAATAAAGGAGGCAACTGAAAGATGCCCAAAGTCAATTCCCCAAATGATTCTTTCATCAAATTGCACAAGAAACAGTTTAAACTAAAACACTTTAAAAGATTTTTTTCTTTTTTCTCGGTGGAAAACTTGGAAATTTGTTGCTTTCTATTCTGACTTTAATGTAAGTCAGACTTTGAAATCTCCAGAGTAGTACTGTAAGATGAAAAGAAACCTAAAGGAACTGGAAACATTTCGCGGATCATTGAGCCATTGCCCTGTCTTCTCAGGCTTCATATCTGATAATCCTGTGTGAAATAAAATTTCCATCCTTCACACAGCTCTGCCTAGGAGCAGTTCTACGTTTTGGCTCACTTCTAACAAAACGTGATCAGGAACCGTAAGAGAGTGGTTAATCCTTCAGGTCGCTGCTTGATACCAAAAAGACTGTAAAGTATGAGGAAAACATAAAAAAGAATGAGTAAAAAGGTGAATAGGCTAGTATCGTAGTGAGCTATCACCTTTATGCTGTTAGTTTGGATGAGACTTTGGTGTTCTGCTGCTTCTACTGCTGAGAGTATTCTGAATGGTAACGGTTTTGGTCCCTGAGGGACAGAGCAGAGCAGCTGAGACAACATTTAATCCAGCAGATGAAAGTACAGTAAATGCCACAGGCAGTGTTCAGTTTTGTGTGTTAGCAGCAAGGGATAGACATTTAAAAAGTGGAGAAATGGCAACCTTGTGTGATGGGATGTGATGGGAAAACATTGCATTTGTCCTGAGTTGGCCTTTTATGTAATTAACTACACTTTCTGCTGCTACTTCTTTGTGATGGTGTTGTGGTTTAAGCTTAGTCGTAAATTAGAAAGTCCTTGACCAATTGTAAACATTCTAAGCAGTAGCTACAAACATCGGTATTATCAGTACTGTTCTCAGGCTGAAAGTTAGAAACACAGCGCTGCACCAGCCACTAAGAAGGAGACTGCTACTGCTGAACCCATGACAGATGGAAATAGCTAATGAATAGAAAAAGATAAATTGATGGCATAAACATGTTTCCCACACATAATTTGAAGGGCATTGTATGACACTTGGAAAAAATATATGAAATACATCTAGGAGAATCCTACGGAAACTCATGTTTAGTGCTAAGAGCCTAAAGGACATTCCTTCTAAACCACAAGGAGGGTTTCAGAATAAGGCTACGAGAATGCTAGTTGGTCTTCCATGGTACATTATCAAAGCAATTAGTGTTTTACAGAAAAAAGCTTACAGGATAAGATGTCCAACTTAAACATAGCAGAAAGCATTTACTTTCTAGTTTTGCTTTGTTTACTTTAGTCCTTTGTTAGCTTTAAGAACTTGAAACACCTGAAATCTCACAGTGGTTATCACAAAAAGGAATCAAATCAGAACTATTTTAGTTGCCTATTTCCCAAATAAGAGATTAGGCCTTCTTATTCTTTCCATTAGATACATACACATGCAGCACACCATTCTGAAATCTGTGTGCTGAATTGTGTGCAGAAGTGTCCAAATAATTCTTCCTGAACACCCTCAGTACCAGAATCAGTAGGGCAGCATGCATAAAGCATCCACGCTACTTAGCCTTGCAAAGGCAACATTTCTTCAAGTACATCTAGACCAACACTGGTGTATCTGTATGTAGCTGTGCTATGTTGTGCAAGCTTAGTGAGCTAGATTGCTATTAAACTGAGGATCTATGTGGTGCACACCATTACAGACTGTAGAAATGTTCTATGCTGCACAGCATTATTGGTTGATTGTTACTGATAATCTTGAATGAAATTCTGACCAAATGAAAGCAATGGAAGATAATGCCATTAACAAAAATAATGAGTGTCGTACATAACCAAAACTTTTTTTATTATCTATCTAGATCAGTTGCATAAAAAATCTCATGTTTTAGGAAGCCGCATGCAGCATTAATTTCTCTGAACAATATTACAAAAAAAAAAACCAACACCCTGACTGTTTTCCCAAGTTGCCAGAGTAATGAGCCCCTTTTTTCATAATGCTCAATTCTTTCCAAACTATTAGAACTCAGGACCAGATTCCATATCCTGAGTCCAGATTTGTCCTCTGTCTACAACCCAACCCTACAGGGGAGGGAAACAGACACAGAAGCCAGAAGGAATAGCAGAGACTTCCCAGACCGGAACTGGCAGGGACTGCGGTACACCTTGGGTATCCTGCTGTACCTAATTTATCATCTGTCGTGTCAACTGCATTGCAGGACAGCCCCATCAACTAACTGAAAGAACAGCATCTAAACCTGCGTATTTCTTTTGGTGGGGACTATTAGCCTGGGTAATGCCCTAGGAGAGAAAACCAGGACTGAAATAAAACTAAACCGCACACTTCCTGGCAAATGAAGGACACCAGGGTGTTCATATGCAGAATGGCAGGCAGTCTTGTAGAGGCTGTCATCACTGACGTGATTTAATACAGGTATTCGTTAGATACGCTAAAATAGTAACATTTTCTGCTACTGAACAAGCTTTTAATAACTTTTCATGAAATTTTGTTTTCCATTGGTTGGCTGTATGGCACTTTTTTTTTTAAATGGCTTTGCCTGTTATGTTGATTTTGAAGCATTTACTAGAAATCACTTCCTAAAATCAAAGCCAAAACAAGGAAATGAAGAAGCGCAGCCAACTAAATCTCACATCAACCTTTCTTCATGCAAACTTACATACATTAAGTATGCAAAATTTCATTTTAGCCCATAAGTAAGTATATCTGGATACATTAATTCCTAAATTCAAATTTCCCATGTCAGAAAACTAGCAGCTGCAGTCACAAAATTATACATATTTGGCAAATTCTTCAAGACCAGTATAACTGGGTAATTGCTATGGTTTAACCCTAGCCAGTAGCTAAGAAAGTACCACACAGCAACTCACTCACTCTTCACCTTCCATTCTAGTGGAATGGAGAGCAGATTCGGAAAAAGATAAAGCCCCCAGGTTGAGATAAGAACAGTTTAATATTTGAAATAAAGTAGTAATAATAATAACAACAGCAATAATTATAGCAACAACAACAATAATAATAGGAAAAAAAGAGAGAAGAATAAAACCTAATAAACCCAAGTGACAGGCAATACAAGCGCTCACCACCCATTGACTGATATCCAGCCCGACCTGAGCAGTGATCAGTTTGGGTAACACCCCCAGTTAATATACTGGGAATGACATGCTGTGGTATGGAATATCCCTTTGGCTAGTTTGTGTCAGGTGTCCTGTCTCTTCTCCCTCCTGGCTTCTTGTGCCCCTTCTCACCAGGAGAGCATGAGAGACTGAAAAGTCCTTCATTGGGGTAAGCATTACTTAGCAGCAACTAAAACATGGGTGTGTTATCAGCATTGTTCTCAGACTAAATCCAAACCACAGCATTGCAACAGCTACCAAGAAAAAAATGAGCTTTATCCCAACTGAAACCAGGACAGTGATTGCTGGTTACAATTAAAACACAAAAAACAAAACAAAACAAACCACAAAAAAACCCAACCAACCAACCAAAAAAACCCAAAACAAACCAACCCCCCCCCCCCCAAACAAACAACAGATTATTTTGTTTCTTTCTTTTCATTTTGCCTTGCTTATAGTCAAGTGACCCACTATGCAGTAGAAAGACACTGACAAGTAGGGGTGCAAGTCAGGGATAGAGAAACTGCTACTATGAATGTCAAATATACTGGTTTAAAATGTATTGCCTGCGCTAAGTGCGTTGAAGTTTTGTAGGGGAAGGTACTAAATCAACTTACAAAACTGGGAGAAAAAATATTTTTTTCAGTGCAAAAACCCAGAAATGTGTTTACTTTTTCTACCTTCATTAGTTGGTATGAGGTACTACCTTTATCTGCAGAACTTGCTTTGCTTTTATTCTCAGACCATGAGGGCTGCAGTGGTACAGGAACTCCATACTTTCCAACTTCTCACCCATTCATTTCTTCCAATCCTGAAGTCTAGTTTTCTTCCTTTCATTCAAAGTCTAGTGGTTATATAAGTAACATCTGACTAGTTAAAATCTGCAAAATATTACATCTGTTGATTATAGCATTCTGTTATTCGATTTTAAGATAGTTTAAAGCATTAATGATGCTTCCTATGTTATAAATTACCTTTCATCAGGGTAATAAAAAGAGCCACTTAATTTTAGTGACTATTTTAAAGTTTTTCTCTTAAGAGCTATGTTATATGGAAAACTTACTGAGCTCTAACAAAAAATCTGTTAGGCAGCATTTTTGAGTGTTTCTTTTCATTACTGAATCTTTAACTTGAAAACATTTGGAGCCAAATCCTTGTTACTCCCTGCTTATGATGTTTTCTTGCATACATAAGAGAAAATCAGAATTATGACTTCAAATATATTGTGAATTCCTTTTTTGTTTTTAAGGAATTGACAATGGATTGCATGTTCAAATTAGAGGAAGCAAGTTTGGAGATTTTCAGTGGTACCATAATTCGGAGTCATGCAGCTCATATAAGTAATTTTTGGTTTGCTGTTTTTTTTGTTAATTGATTTATAAATATAATGATGTTTCAATAATGTGAGTACTAAAGATGAAAACCTTGATGTTGGCCTGTCCTTTGAATAAAATAGATCTCCAAAGTATTTTCAGGTAATTTTCCATGCAGGATTAAAGAAGAATGCATTTTTTCTGTGATATTCAAGCAACAACTGTAATGTTGTATTTTAATTCCAACTGCTGCACAGTTGTGAACCGTTTCCCATTTGCTGATTTTTGCCAGGTTTGGTTCTATTAGCACGTCTTTATAGTTGTACTTCATTTTAGCCTTTAGGTGGCAGCATTTGAGAAGCGTTGCAGTTGTGCCACCATCCAGATTATAAGTAGGTAGTACCTGGCAGTAGGTACATCGCATACTCTGTGCTCTTCAGTATGCAATTCACAGCAGAGTTTATTCAGAAGCATTCAAAATGTAAATAAAGATAGGTACATATGGCGACTTCCTTCTTAACACTTCTAGGAATACACTTTTTTAAATAGAAAGGTGTGTACTTCTTTACATGCATGTATATGCGTATGTTTTGAAAATGCTTTGAATCAAAATGGAAATTTGTTCTGATTTACTTAATAAGAAACCCTTAATTCCATTCCTGCATTCTCTCTTTTTTTTAAAAAAAAGGTTTTTTTCTAAAAAGCTACTTTTATCTAGGAAAGGAATGAGAAATAAAGGATCCTAAGTTTAGCCTTCTTTCAGTTATCTTTCAGTCACTTTAGGATACCTGAATCCCAATAGTCTGAATATGATGTGATCAACTGGAGTGTTTTAAAACATACACAAAACTTTTCTCCATGTTAATTCACTAGAAAACAAATATATATCTGATGTTGGTTTGTGTATTCCATATATCTACGAGATTTATTTATTACTTCTCATATGTGTTGTATTTTGAAGCAACAGGTAGTTAAAAAAGGTATATCCTGGGCTTTATGGAGATTGGGGTGTCTGTGTGTGGTGGACAGCTGTGGTGGGATGGGTAGGGTGAACATCAGTACTTCTGTGTTTCACTCTACAGATTTCTTTGAAATAAATATAGAGAAATTTTATGTCCATAGACTAGCAGAACTCCAGTTCCAGTATTTACACTCTTTCTAATATCTACTCTAAATCTGACTTGTTCTAAGCTTGAATCTATTAATGCTTCTTGTTCAAAACTTGGTAAACGTGGCGTCAACTGACCACTGTATTCTTTATACTAACTTTGTATGGTTTTGAGGGCAACTGAGCTAAGCTAAAGAAATCCATTTCTTTCTTTTTGTAGGTTATGTTCATTCAAGGGCCACATGAACACAACCCAACTATGCAGCATTCAAATTAATCACATTTGCAAATAATCTTGCAAATGCCAAGTCAGAAACCTGAACTAGTTTAAATAGCTGCAAAAATAGTAATGGAAGCCTTTATTATGAAAGTTTCTTAACACTCAGGTTGCTAAATTATGAAGTTACATGTGTCTATGCTAGAATTTGCTTACTGAAGTACGCAATGAAAAAGAAAAAAAGAGAAAAATTCCAAAACAATTCCAACAAGATTTTGACAATCTGCTTCACAATGTTTCAAACGCCACTTACCTAACACCAGAATCTTTCTGAGGGGAGTATGTAGCTATTCCACAGAGAAGAAGGAGAGCCAGGTCAATCTGTTAAGATCAAAAAAAAAAAAAAAAAAAGCAAGCCAACCTGCTAATTGGAGGCAGTATTGTTTCTATCTGTTCCATTGATGTACTTTGATTCAAAACAGAAAGGCTGAAAGCAGTCTTTCTTCATATTCTTGGCCTTACTAATATTTTCTGTCTTTGTGCCTGTATTACGTTGGGTCATGTTGAAAAGGCTCTCACTAACTGATGAGCTCCTTTATTTGGATCTCAGAAAAGGAATATTGTGATCCTGACAAAATGATGTGATTAATACACTCATTTTTCCTTTCTCTTTACTCCTATTCCCCATTCTATGTGAGAACCTGCTACCAAAAAAAGGGAATTATAGTGTTCTCTTGAGAACAATGTTCGCATCCTGCAGAAGTTTCATTGCAACAAAACTAGAGGTTGCATGAGAAAAAAAAAAAACCAAACAAATAGCCAGGTTACCCACTGGGTGTTGGATATCTACAGCTTTACTGCTTTGCAAATTACAGAAGTTTAAAGCCATTCTGATGTCCAATACTTACACTTTTAAGAGAGAAGGAAAATATTAGAAGAAAAAAATGTAAATATCTAGTTGGAAAAAATAACTGCATGCATGGGATGGGGAGACAGATTCCAGGCTTGGTTTTGTGAGAATGCCGTAGAAAATTCAGAATCAGCTGAAGATGTGACCCCAAAGTAAGTTACTTATTCTGCTTTGTGAACAAGTCTCATTCAGAGTTAATGGCTTTATTTTTTTTTGTCTTAATTTACCAAGTAAGCTAAAAAGAATTAGGGCCACTTTAATTCTGAATGAATAATTTAGCCCCCCCAATTTAAGTAAAGCACTTTGGTAGTTATTCATGAGCTAACCCAAGCCTAGCATCTAGACTGTTTAATGGCCAGTGGCTCTAGGCAGCAAGAGACACAGTGTAGTTGTCCCTTTCCTTTGCATGTGCAGCCACAAAAGCAGTCTAAATGAAGCTGTAAAGTTTTCTCTTCTGAATTATATTTTACCCATGAGTGGTTAATATGTGATATCCCAGATATGTACTTAACAAGTCTAACATGCATTGAGCAACCTGATACACACAAATGAATAATTAATATAGGTTTAAAAGCCAACATTTTATGTCATTAAATATAGTACTTCACAATATCTCTAATTCCATACTCAGTATCCGCATATATTATTACTACAAGAGAACACATAATTACATATTTAGGAAGCTGGGATAAGTCAAATGGAGTTATGAGAAGGAATAGTGAGACAAGGAGAATCAGAACTGCATATGTATTGGAATAACAATACACAATCTTTTTACTCACTGAGTCACACAGAGATGTACACATAAGTGTGATAATATGCTTATGTATTAGATGTTTTCCCTTTTATTTAGATGGCAGTGGTTCAGAGAATGAGATTGACATTGACGGCTTCATTGCCATGTGGAATGTGCAGTGTCTTGATGTCTCTGGCAATTTTAAAGACGGATCAACATAAGAATAAAGATGAGAAGCCCTCTTATAAAGTAGTAAATATTGGTAAGAAATTTAGCTGCAATATTTGCATTTCTCTTGATTACTTACATATGTATAAAACTATAAATCAGTCCTGGCATCACTGGAATGAATGTAGATACATTGACAAGTATGATATAGCGCCATGCATAATGGGTTACTAAGACATGATTATAGTTATTATTATATCTTGGGTTTTATTCACAGAATCACAGAATAGATCTATCCTAGGATCTGTTTGTTCAATAGGATTATTCAGAAGCTTTGAGGAATTTTTCCTGAAAATGGATGTGCTTATAAGCAAACATCTGCCTATGAGGACAGGTTTGAGGGAATAGTTATTTAAATAAAGCTATGATTCAGCTACAGAAGTCTTAAGCATGTTTGTACCATGATTTCAGTAGAAGATGCAGTAGTATGAGAGACATTTCCAGTATGTGAAACAAAAAATCACTAATATTTTTTTCAAGTCAAGGTGAAGTTCTGTGTTCTTCACCTACACAGCTGCTGTGCTGTAGTTGTTGTTAATCTGACTGTCAGCTCTGGCTCACGTTATGGCATGTATAGTTTCAATAGTCTTAAATAATTAGTGTACTTACTGATCCATAACATCTTGTGGAGCTTATTTATCATACGATGTCTTCGTGTTACAGTAAGTGCCCCTGCAAAACACAAAGCTTCTAATATCAAAATTTCTGCAAAATCTATTGTAGTATGATAAGCATTGTAATTTAAATGATACCTAGATTCTTAAAATTGAAGTCTTGATTGTTGTATACCTTTTGAAACAGGGAGTTTGATTAATTTCTTAATGCCATGTTAGGCACACTTCTCTGTAATGCCAAAATAAAATAAACCATGGTCACGGAAGAAATATATAATGAATATGACAAAACTAGATAAAATTTCTTATAGATGTGCTCTATTTTTATAAAACAGGCACAAAATCCATGTAATTTGAAGTTATAAAAACTATTTATATATTTCCTAAATATAAACACACAATGGCTTTTGTGTGAAAGAGAGATAGAGATTTGAGCCAAGAAAATGTACATAGAAGGTCATAAAGAGAAAACTTAAAGAATACATGAAAACGTACCATCCCTGTAAACTGACAGCTTTGCCCGCACAAGATTGCTCCTTTTCCTTTTAGTCATCTGGGTATAATGGTCTTGACTAAGGTAGGTTGAGACAGGGTAAGAGAAAAGAAAGGCTGAAGAGCTGCAGAGCTGTCAGCGTTACTTTCCAACCAGATGCATTTATCTGCTTTAAATGGCCTATGTTGGGAAAGATTAGTGCAAATTTAGTAGACACTGTTTTACCTTGCTTTTAGTGTTTCGAAAGCCTTGTTGTCCGCCCTTTATAGTTCTTTGTCTGCTTCATAAGACTTCCTGTTCTCCACTTTTGTTGCCTCACTTTTTTTTCTCTGTTTACATAGTGTGTTTAGGTTTTCAAATTTTGGAGTAAGACAAAGAGAAGATACTTTTTCCTTCTTTGGGAAACAATTCTGAATACCAGTAGAGCAGGAAATACTCCAAAAATTAAATTCTTTCCATTTGAGGTGTCCTTCTATCTCATAGGTTTACTGATGGCTACAAATGTTTATGCTTCGATGTGTGTATTTTTTTAATTACTGAGCAGCTGAAAGGAAAGTTACAGCTCTGTCTAAATTTTCTCTACTGACTATTTCTCTCTTTCTGCCTGTTCTTGATGTACATTACTGTGTTAAGTTGCACTATATAAGCTATGTAGAATATAAAGGAAGGAGGTTGTGGAAAGCCTTTGTGAAAATGGAACTAACAGACCAAAAATGAATTTTGGCTTAATGTCTAATGACGATGTGTCCTAATGCTTATTTACAGATTGCTACATGCGAAATATTTATCATTAGAAAGTATTTTACAAATCTTAGAGCTTTTCTGAAGTCAGTAGTAACTTGGATCAGAAATGGATTCTGTCATGGGAGGCTTTAATTATATGTGCACATGCTGTAAAAAAAATAGACTTTCATACCTCCCTTTTCCCTCATGTTGATACTGAAAATCTCCTCTCATCCTATTCTTATGTAGTCTAAGTAGTTAGTAAATACAGAGTTGGCCCTTCTCCACTTACTGCCCTAGTACAGTGACATTTCCTACTCTTTTCAGATAGCCCGTGCATTCCAAATAGTTTATTTCTGGCATTTTGGATGCATTCTAACAGTAATGCAATAGTTCAAACTGTTTAACACACACCTAACTTAAATGTTCAGATTTTACATCACCATCCCTACCTAAAGTAATTTTAGTATTTTTCTTGAGTATTCAGTTTTAGTAAAAAACCCGATTTCCACCTAATACCTTATTCTAATCCTGATTTATATTTTAGCAAGTGTACTTGGTCCCAGTCTGAAATACCTTCAGTTCAAAAAAAAAAACAAAACAATCCAACTTCTAAACTAACAGAATATTTCAAAGCAGAATGCAGAAATGTAGTGGTTCATTATTCAAACATGAATAATGAAATACTACAACTTTGGCAGTGAGATTAAAAGAAACATCTGGAACAAATCTGATGGGAGAAAAAGAATTTTTTATTACTCTCTTTTTCTTCAAATTTTCTGTACGTTACCAGCTGAGTTTTCATAAGTCAAAAGGTCTATCTGGACATGTTAAAGAGAATTATATCTCTGAAATACTGTATGTATTTCCCAAGAAAAATGTAGAAATAAATATTTTACTTCGGAGTTTCTAATACTATTTTCTGTACAGGAATACAACTAATGCCATTCAAAAAACGGAATATGAGGCACAAATTGTTCCTTTTACTGTTATCCATCTTATGTTGTTGTTAAAGATAAGTGCATAGATGCATTAAAATTAAATGAAACATGGCTTGACCCACCAGCGATCTTAAAGTAGTATGGTTAACAGTGGGTTTCCCCAGTGTTCGGTATTAAGTCTGAGTCTTTTTGACTCCATGCAAACAGCATGGAGCATCTTTTATGTTCTGCCCTTCCTAACATAGCAGCGGCAGCTTCCTGCAGATGTGAGCATCACTGAAGGAGGGCCTGTTTGTTGTCCTGATGCAGATGCTATTCAGGCATCTTTGACAAGTCCAACTGAGATTTTACTTATTCAAAGGAAGATAGTGCTCTCTTCCAGAGCTTGGGCAGTCTTGCTGTCTCTAGGTGAAGACCACTAGATTTGCCAACTACTCCTCCTGTATAAGCAGGACCATGAGCCCGTCTTCACAATTTGAGGTCTCAGTGGCTGGAGGTCTTATTATGGTTTTTACAGTGACATAAAGATCTCCAGAACCTTGCTGTGCTACGATTGATCAGAGTTTGAATAAAATATCTACCACCAGCTCTCTAATAAGCACACTGCAGGCCTCATCTGTCACTGGTTATTTATATCAAAGTGACCTTAGAGTGATGTACAAGTGATGCTTAGGGAACATTATATTGATGATCAAGGAAAATGTCCTACCAGGCTGTCAGTGGCTGCAGAACAAGCTCCTTGAGGGCAGCCTGGCACTCAGCCACCAGTCTCCCCATGCGGAGCCCTGTGGTAAGTCCCATGGCCTGTTAGAATCACAGGCCTGCTCTCGGCTCAACTCACCAAAGGCAGCAGAAGCAGTGCAGACAAACATGCGTTACTCACCCCTTCCATATAAAACCATTCCAAAAACACTATTTAGAGAGATTCCATTGGAAGGGTTATGAAGATGCAGAGGTCCTGGTTGGAAGCAAAATCTGAAGAGCTGAATTATTTTTCTGCCCTGGACCACGTCTGAAAAAGTACACCACATTAAATTGGTAGATTTTATTCTTTAAGAACATGTTGAGTGATCATGCTTATAGTTTAATAACTCTGGTTTCATGTGGGTTCAAAAATAAACCTAGTATGTATGCTTTTACTTCATTGCAGCAGTTTTGAACAGTAGCAGAATATTTATGAACTCCTACAAACTCTACTGTCAGCTGTAACTTCTTTTTCCTAATGAAAACTGCAGCTGACAGGCATCATCATCAATAGATTGAACATGAAAAAATTCACAGCCATGAAGCAGTATGTTGAGTCTGAAGCAGAATAAGATGGCTGGTTTTAGGTACTCACTTTCCTGGTGGCTCAATTTATTCATCCTCAGCACATGCAGAAAATATCAACAATTTTTCCATCAGTGCGTAAGTATGTGGAATAGGGAATATAAAGAGATACAGGGGCTGCAAAGGCTCTTAACTACTATTTCATATTTGATATAAATTTAGAAATATTAATTTCATAACAGCCTTATGAGAAAGGGATGAACAGGGTTTGGAGTTGCTTATTGTTTTGTTACTGCCTTTAACATTTTATCCTCATATATGCTCAATATAATTATGTTTCTTGGATTACATCCTATGTAATTATGATTCTTTAATTCTTTTTTTCACTAGGTAAAGTTGCTGTTATTTTTTTTTTATGAAGAAGCCTAATGTAGGAAGTAATTTTTAATGTAAAGGAAGGAAGTTTTAATATAAAACCTAGTGCCCTTGAGTAGATGCAATTTTTTAATTAATTTCCATTTTTCTAAATTAATTCACTGATAAAGTTTCTAGAATAACTGATTCTTTGCTTCATGAGACAGACAAAAAGTATTTAGGGCTGAATTAAATGTGTAACTCAGAAAGTGCTTTTTTTATTTTTCAGGGTCTTTTTTTAATTAGAATTCAAATTCAAACTCTAGCTATAATACAAATAAAGAAAGCTATTTCAGCTTTACAAAATGCTATTC
Source organism: Psittacus erithacus (assembly GCA_009867235.2). Classification (NCBI taxonomy): domain Eukaryota; kingdom Metazoa; phylum Chordata; class Aves; order Psittaciformes; family Psittacidae; genus Psittacus; species Psittacus erithacus. Next base: position 23,735 of record WYDI02042592.1, read on the forward strand.
TTCTTGCTTTCTTCTTTCTTCTTTTTTTGTCTGAAACCCTTAGTTCAGATTAATCAATGTATCTAGCCTTGAAACAGCTTTTTTTGTGAAGTTCTTTATATAAAAATGTATCAGCTACTCCCCACTGTAATCAGTACAGTCGGTCCTGAATTAGGTTTAATATTTACCTGTTTATTTGCTGCGTATTGCTACAGTGAACAAATATAATCACTTGCAACTGTTTACGACATTTTTCTTTTAATAGCAGTTATGTGGCTTAGAGGTGATAGTAAATAGTGATATAAATAAAATTATATATACATAATAATAGATATAAAAAAATACTAATTTTGGTTAAAAACAGAGCAGTTAAAAAACAGTACCTCAGCTTATATACCCTGAGGATGCTCTGAATTAAGTTCAGAAACAACTAATGGAAACAGAAGTCCTGCTGATTAAATTTTCCTCTGCCTTCCTCAACCCTATAGAGTCCTCCTCCAGTGAGCAGATCCAGACTGACTCTGATCGAACAGAAATGCATATGTGATTTCTTTCCTTCTGCAGAGATGTGCTTTTGTTATCTTCTTTTTTTCTTCTCTTTTCTTTTTTTTTTTTCCCCCCCTCAGTTTTTCTGCTTGGCTGACATTCTTCTTTAGACATTATTCAGTTAAGAATCATAGGACTCCTGCTTTTCCTGATGCCCTGAAGCCTGCAGCAGTCTCATTTCTGGTACTCCAAATTCTCTCCTAAAGTAACTTTGTGAGTTTTCAAAGGCATGTGAAAAGATCTAATCCTTGCAGAGGCCATGAGAGGAAGGAATTCCCTCCCAAAAATTTCTTCCTGGAAGTAGTGTTGTTTATGCAGGTTCTTTACAGCTTGGTCAGAAACTCTCCCCAGATCCTCAGTTTTTTAATCTTTTTATTTAGACTCCTTAAGCTGTGTTTTGACTCCCAGAGTTAGGGAGCTAAATGGCCAAAGAAATATTGCGCCTCTCCAGCTCTTAGTCCTATTCTGGATCTGCGACTAGTTTGTGAATTTGGTGTGGGACTCAAAATTTGTTTCGAATGTAAATACCAGCTAAGGGTTTTGTCTTTCCTCACACAAAGAAAGAGCTATCTCTAGGGCTAGCAAAAATTACCTTATTTAACAATTCATCTCTAATTTGTGTACTTTAAATAGCACCTCCTTTTCAGAATATTTGTACAATAAGATCGCTACAGGTGTTTGTCCAGAAGAACACCAGCAGCCCGCTGATCTCATGCAATATTTTTTCTCTCCACAAGTGTGTTACTATTTTTTATAAATTCTTGCTTTTTTAGCAAACTGCCCAGGTCCTGCCACAGGAATGTAAGAAAACCTTAGTGGCTGAGTTCAGGTTAGTATGTACCTAAGTTCAGGTTAGTATGTACCCTATACATACAACCATAACATTTCACCCCAATAACAGTGATGGACAGAAGGCAACACCGAAAGACATTTTTCCAGCTGGCTCTTTTTATCCTGAATTATTGTACTATTCAATTTTTTATATTAGGAATAATTCATTGTCATTACCCTTTAAAAGAGTACCACTTAGAGGCAAATCCAAGCTGACCTCATCATGAATAAGGATTTAGTGAAATCACACTACAACTAGCTGTAATTGTTCCTATAGTCTAAAGGATTTAATTGTGTAGATATGCTTAAGAAACCACATGGTCTAACAGAACGTAGAGAAAGGAACTATAGAATCATTACTTATTCTAGGTCGGTCAGTCCTGTGTGCTGCTTGCACCACAGGAATTAATCCGTCTGTAGCTAGTTCTGCTCACATAGCAGTTATACACATTATTCCATTATTTCATGACTTTTGATTTATGCTGGTGGAGGTGAAAGTATCATCATTTGTAGGTGATGATATTAAAAAATGTATTAGAACCACAAAATGAGTAGGTGCTAACTGTAATTACCAGTATAGGGGGTTGTATATATATTAGCATTAATGACTTATTTTTTGACAGAATATGACACATAAAAAATTGCTTCTTTATGTCTTTTGGGAACTTGTAATGCTTTTTTACAAATATAAATTACATGGAAGTAAGAGATGGGAACATCTGTTCTATGGCGTAAACTCTATACATGTGCTGTCATGTGGCACCAAGCCCTTTTCCCAGAGGTAGATCTTCTGCACCCAGACTGTCCTTTTGAGATGTTTTACATATGTTAGCATGTGGGCATTTGTATAACCATGTCTTTGCATCAATGGGTTCTGCAGTTATCCTGGGAAATAAACTGCTCTGACTGTGGATATAACTACCTCAGGGCTCCAGAGTCAGTCCTGGCACAGCACACTCTGGTTCAGTCAGGCTTTGAAGACCCAATGCGGCAGCACTTTCAAACCCTTCATTAAAACTAATGGAACGTTACCTTTGAAACCTAGGATTCTTTGAATAGATTTTGGTGGAGTTCACTACTTATATATCAAGCAAATAATGACTTTTAGAAAACAGAATTGAATTCTTATTTGCTGAAAGTTGCTTCTAAAGTCATAGGTTTTAGAAGTACTTTAATTATTCTGAGATGTAAATGAATATCAAGTTTAAGTAACTTTTTTTTTCTTTTTTTTTTTAAATAAAAAAGAAAATATAAAATTTAAATATATCCTTGAAAAATCTAAAATTATTCCAGAAGATCAATACAGAATGAGTAGTTTCTGTATTATGGCTAAAGCTAGGATTCTTTCTCTGTGGTCTTCTGAGAACTGGTACCTTGTGGTCTTCAACATTAGCTTTTCAGGCTACTTAACATACTCTTGATTGCTAGATTGAAGCAAATAATGCATGCTGTATATTTTTTGTGTCAGTATAGTGGGATATTTTCTGAATTTTCTGAACTTATAATTCCATTTTTGGAGTTAATTGTTAACCCCTTAACTGAATGTGAAATGTGCCTGATTTTTAAATTGTGGTAGTAGTGTTGGAGCCATCGTAGTCAAAGTACATGAGCAAGAAGGTTTGTAAGTGGCAGTAATGAAACACATAGGAGCTTTGCAGTTTGTTGTTTCTGCTTCAGAGCTGAAAGCTTGTGTGCCCAAAAGCTGACTATTTTTCCCCAGTACTTCAGCTGTTGGAAAAAAAAAATGAAAAATCATTATTTCCACCCACAAGCACTCTATTTTTCAATACTCACTGCTTTTTATTTAAAACTCACAATGCATATCAACTAGCTGTTAAGTAGACATACTACTTTTATAGTTTTGATTCCTGGCTGGATAATCAAAATATATATTAAGTTTCTAGTGAGCATAATTGAATTCATTGATTCAGGATTTCCTTACCATAAATATTCCATTATACATGCTTACAGTAGGCTGAATTTGAGAACACTTCTTTCAGGTAACTAAATCATTTGAATATTTTCAGAGAGCCAGCACACAAGAGGCAAAAATATAAGTTGAAGCAAATACGATTCTTTGTTTGAAAGTATCTTTGCATAGATTTTTTGTTTGCAACTGTTTTACTGAGCTCCCAGCAAACCTATTCTTTTCCATCCCTTTCTCAACAGCAGAGTAAAGGCTATGGGAGAGATATATAGGGTATCTGTGGGCAGATGTGCAAGCAGCTCTGCAGAGAATTCAAAAAAGATTCATAGTTAGGAGCAGCATAATGAATTCCAGTCTTAAGCCTTTCTTAGGTAGCCATGATACATGTCCCAGTTGTAGGTCCTCAGTTGTTATGAGGAATTCTGTTTGTACTATGTAAACCAGCACTAACTGCAGACTTCTCCATGAAAGGTAAGTTTATTTGTGTCCATAAACAGTAGGCCATTCTGAGATTGCATTTATGTAAATTAGTCAGAGTTCCCAGTTTAGCAAGTATCCTGAGCTCTATAGTTGTAGGTCCAGAACTAAGCATCTGCACTGAAAAATATCCGTGCTTGTGATCTCCACTCATGTATGTTGACTATTAGCATAATTTCTTCAAATGGTGAGCAGACAGATTTTAGGTAACCACATCATGTATTAAGCTGACAAGCTGAAATGAGTTACATGAGAAGTATCGTGTGCAGCCATCAGGGAATAGATGTTTTTAATGATCCTTATTATTGACATCTGTAGGGGAAGCAGCCACTATTCTCCATAGAGTACACTTCCATTAATCATTCTGGAGGTCAAAAGGTATAGATTGCTGCAGTAATATTTGCAGGAGATACATGAGAATTTTAAAAGAAGTGATTCAAGTGCCTAACATCATATAGGAATGTAGAAACAATAAAGATATTAAAATCAGTTTCTTTGATGCTTATTGATGAAAGACAGGTATGTTCTTCTGCCTCTGAGGATGATACCACTTCAGTAGTGTCAACCCCAGTGTTCTCCCAAATAATGAGTGTCAGTGTCATGTTGACTAGACTGTGTTTGGTGTTGCTTTATAACTTAATCAGAGAACTGGACCAGGAGGCACTTTGCTATGATTGAGTAAAAATCTGTATCCCAGATGCAGAACAATATTTTTTAAAGTTTTTAAAAAATATGTATAAAAAAAAATATACCAATGGCTCTCAGACTGCTCTGCGTATTTTGTAGGCCTGTTGAGTATTGTAATTGTTAGAAGCTCACCGATTCTAATGGATTCATTTTCTCAGCCCAGTAAAGTGCTGTTCTTACTGCATTAATATTGGTACATTATGATCAGATAGATTATACCCATCAAAAATGCCTGCTCTTAGGTCAACTTTTATGCCATAATTTTTTATATATTGTCATAAGGAATTTATATGGTGTTAAGTAGTAGAGGAATCTTGCCCCTTGCTGTTCTTTAATGCAGGCTTCAGGGTGAACTTCCCTAAGAGGTGCTTGACAAACTATGCATTGTTTAGCTCAGCTTTGCTGTTGGGCAGTTCATTTGCCTTTATAGAAGCATTGCATGGACAGCGCCTGCCAACTTAGCCAACCATGTGGTCACGTCTGACACTATGGGCCACAGAGGTAGGAAGGATGTGTTAGCAGATGAGCTCAGATATGTTTTATAAGTGTGCATTATGCAGTAAGAGTGAATGAAAACACTGCTTTTTAGCCTCAGTCTGATATTTGGGTCCTTAAAACCATCAAATGCCTTGCTTATTCTGACCCTGAAGTGAGAATCTCAGAGACCTAGAAGAGTGTGCTTTTATTAAATACAGTGGAAACATCTAATGGATTTCAAAAAAATCCTGAAAGATCTAGGTCTGAGTGATTTTCATTTATAGTTTTTGGGTAAATCCCTTATGTGCTTTCCTATTAAAAACCTATGCATGTGTTTCTGAAGGACGGATTTAGTTATTGCAAAAATTTGGTCTGAGTTTCTAATTTTGAATCACTGATTTTCCTTTCATTTGTGTCATGTTTTCTCATTCAGGTAATTTTGTTGACTAGAGAGGAAATACTTGTGAGTCATAGTTGTTAAAATAATAGGTGTCACCATAAGAGTTCAGAGAGACCTTTTGTCACAGTATGAGACCTTTCAAGAGGTTCCAGGTCCGTTTTGGAAGTCATTGCAACACTGTACCTATCAAGGGGCTGTGTCAGTCGTGCATATCCCAGGCTGAACTGGGTGAAATAGTATGTTTGAAATTGCATGTGTGTGATCATTAATCTGCCAGTGATGGTTAGCAAAGGCTATGTGTCTTGCAAATAGGTTATATAAACATCTTAGCTCAGAGTAGCTCTGTAGTTTTCAAATAGACCTTCAAGTCCACATCCTGAGCTGACACAATTTGGCCTAACTGGATGGAACCAGGCCAGCTTGCAGCAGCCAAGGCCCTCCTTCTCTCCTTCCCTCATCTGTATGCAAACAGCCAGCTTTGTGATGTCAGAAATGATAAAAATATTATGTGCAAAACTTACAACCAGTGATACTTCCTCCATTTTTTATTATTCTTTCATAGAACAATTCAGGAGACTTAAAAAAGGACAAAAAAATGCTCTTTAAAAGCATGCATTATCATTTAGCTTTACCTGAAAGCTTTCCCATTCTAAAAAAACACGACCCACACTCAGTTTAACTGTGCTTAGTGACACAGTTTACAGTGCCTATTATTTAAAACATTGATTCTTGTTCCTTCTCTTCATACAGCTTCAGAATCTTACACAGATGTAAATTTCCCTGTCATAAATTCATAGATAATTAATTTCTAATTTTAATGAATGCTATCATTTAGAAAAGATTAGGAAACCATCCACAGGAATGTGTTAAATAGTTTCAGGGCAAGGAAATAGTCTTGATGTCCTTGTGAATCCTGCTTTCCACAGTTAACTTTACTTACTTTACAGTGTTTCTCGAGCAGAAAATAATGATAATGAAGTTATTGAATTCAGCAATATCTCAGAAAATTATAGTTTATGCTCAGTCATCTTCTCTTCAGTTGTAAATGTATAGAGCAATAAAGAGGCACATACTAGCCTGTGTGTAATGTTTAGGTAGCTTGCTGCAGTGTTCAGTAAAAAGAGATTGTTTATATAAAATGCTACTACTCTGAAATAACTACTGCACTGGCTAACCATAGCAATAATTCAATTAATTAAATATACGACAAAAGAAAAATACCTAATGCAGAAGTATAACAGTATGAAATGTAAAAAAAACAATGAAGGTACTGGAGTATTATTATCATACTATGATTTAAGAGCTACACATTAATAAGTTATAATAGAAACATTAAAAATATGAGAACACTACAAGGAATGCATTAAATGTCTTTCATTTAAGAAAAAAAAGCAAAAATAAATAAAAGTAATCCCATGTGTTTTCATTCTTTAATGGGAGAATAATATACTGCTGAATTTAGAGGGATTTTAGTGTGGAACTCGATAATGTAGATTTCCTTTATTGGTTTTATTATTTTTATTTGAATACAAATATTTTGGTATGGATTTCTAGGGAAGTATTTGAATGGGAAAAATAAAAAGAACTACAGAGCGTCTTCTACGTACTGGCCATGATAATGACAAAATATGTCAGATTTCGCAGAGATATAAATAGGTAAAGCTGCAGTTTGGGCTTTCAGTCACCCCTCCTTTTCCTCTTTGCTTAGTTATAATTCTGCAAAGCACTTGTGAAAGCACACTACCTCCTGTGGTGACATTTTACATTCTTTTTGAACAGGTATGAGGCACTTCACTAGATTCACATGCTCACTTTCTCCTGCCAAGGTGTAAGATGATGAGCAATTGGGCTCAGAGAGGCAAGTAATAGAGCTTGCACAGTTCCAACATTCTGTGCACAGACAAAATGAATAAATATTACATCTTTATGATATTCTTCACTGACCAAATCTGTAACCATAAATAAGCAGGTTCAGATCCCACCAAAGATAGTGGCTGGCCAAGGAAGTCACTGCAGAGATGCACAAAGGAACAGCAGATTGTATTGCCACAAGAAAGTCTAGCTCATCAGGATTTGTGTGATCATTTATAGTTTAATTCAGTAGTATTTCACTTCTTATGTCACTAAAAATAGCAGTAGTATTATTAATCCAACATTATTCTCTAGAAGCAAATGGGTCTTCCTAGAGACAAACACAATCTACTTACCTATGTACAATATGTTGATGGTTTAAATACATAATTATTTTCCCTAATTTTTTGGAAGACGAAAGAATGCGTATGTATATGCATTAGGATATGTCTGTTTGCAAGAGAAAGGAAATCTTGTATCTAATTTCCTAGAAATGTTAAGCATCCTTTTATTGATAAAAAGCAAGAGTCTATTTTAATAAAAAAGAATACTTTGTAAGTACAAATACTATTGACATTCATATTTCCACTACTATTAAAATCCTCTCCATGTTTTCATGAGTAATAGGATATCTTTCTCACTGTGTTCATGAATACAGCTCAGCTCAGACTTTAATTCACTGTAGTGAAAGAAAATATTCCTTTCAGTTTGAAACTGGTCAAGCTCTTCTATACTGTTTCGTAGAGCCAAAAGAGGACTTTTTATGGGACCAGGATCTACGTAGGAAGTAGGCAAAGACTGTTTTAAGAACATTTTCCACATTTGCTGAGAGGTTCCCATGGAAATCTAATTCAGCTAATAGCTATGTTACCATCTTGGCAACTTGCCGCTCTAGTAAGGAAATACCATTTTAAGGGATTCCCATAGAAAGCCATAGCTTAAATCTGCACTGCAGAGTCCTGATACTCACTGATGCCCTGAAGCTCTCTGTCGTGCCAACACAGCATTTGAGGACAAGTGCTTCCTTGTGGGACCTGAGTGCCCTGCTACAGTGAAGCAGGGCTGCAGACAGGCAAGGGAAAGCTCCTGGGATTTTATTCTTTTTTTTGTCACAGGGTTTACTGTGAAGGGAAAACAACTGAAGTTCATGTTTTGTTTGGTTTAGGAAGTTTTTTTGTTTGTTTGCATTTTTCCGGTTGGTTTTATTTGTTTGTTTTGGGGTTATTTTGGGGTTTTTATTTGTTTGGGGTTTTTGGTTTTCATGTGTTGGGGTTTTTTTGTTTGTTCGTTTCTTTGTTTGGTTGGTCAATTTTTTCATGCTTTTTTTTTTTTTAATTAGTAGTTGATCTCCATTTCTACAAAAGAAGACCTAAAAAAATCCAAGCAAAAAAAAAAAAAAAAAACAACAAACAAAAAACCCCCAGAAAACACCCTAAATCCTTTGAGGGTAATGAATTTTATATATATATGTGAGAGATAATTTTTATAGTGAAAAATAAACGTAAAGTCACGGCTTCTCCAGTCAGTGCAAAATTGTGCTTCTAAGTCAACACACATTCTGCCATCTAGTGACCAGAAGAAATTGTACTGACCAGCTGCAACTGTGACGAGAAACCCCAAGTACTGCTGCTACTACTGCATATTACCCTAGTATCTTTGTGGGAGAAACTATGGAATGGACTACAAAGAAATTAAATGTGCAGGAAACATTTTGAAGCTCCTGGAAGTCTGCAATTAATCAGATATATTTTAATTAGTTAATAGCTCAGCCCATAAATTAGTTTAAACAGGCTAGGTCTTCACATATTTCTGTAGCCCTCTTCTTTCTTCCTGTCCCTGTATGCACTCCTTCCTTCCCCTTCACCTGGACATACTTCAGCATTTTACATAATTTCTCAGCAAAACATTTCCATGCTGGTACAGAGAGGATGCCATGCTACTGTACGTGAGAGTCTGCATTAATGCACATTCTGGCTGCAAGGCCTTTAATATTCATTCCGTAGTCGAGAGTAATTGAAAACACTCATTTGACTATTTACAGTTCAGGAGTGGGTGGCTGAGAGAAGAAAATGGCAGTCACTTTGGGGAATTGATTGCCTCTTCTTGCTTTTGAGGTTCTGATCAGCCTTCAGGGAGCTGCTCACCGTCTCACCTTCCAGGCAGTACAGTACATGCTGAGGACACTCAGCAGCTCTCAGAGGTTGCTTTACATTTTACATGCCCTGAAGCAGTAACCCTAAAGGCCTCAAAGCACTTTTTTTAGTTGAACAGGTCATTCACAGTGTTGTCACCAACTGCTGACAGGCTGAGAGTTGGGCTTGTGCAGTCTAGAGAAGAGAAGGCTCCAGAGGAACTTTATAGCAGCCTTCCAGTACCTAAAGGGGGCTACAAGAAAGCTAGAGAGGGGCTTTTTACAAGGCCATGTTGTGATAGTACAAGGGTGAATGGGTTTAAACTGAAACAGGGTAGATTTAGATTAGATATCAGGAAGAAGTTCTTCCCTGTGAGGGTGGTGAGGCACTGGCACGGGTTGCCCAGAGAAGCTGTGGCTCTCCCAACCCGAGGCAGTGTTCAAGGCCAGGATAGATGGGGCTTTGAAGAATCTGGTCTAGTTGAAGGTGGTGTTGCCTGGGGCAGAGGGACAACTATATGATCTTCAAGGTCTCTTCCAACCCAAACCATTCTGTGATTCTACTATGCTGAAAGAGGCTTTTTTTTATGAACACCTGTGTGTTCTCTGCCATTAATAGCACAATTCATAGTAGATGGTACACCTATAACAAGATCAATACATTTACACTGTGAAGTTCCCATGAAATGTGACATAAAAGTAGTCATAAAGGCCTAACCAACATTGTTTATAATGTCAGCTGATGACTAGGATATATATGTAACAGGCTTGCAAATATTATTAAACAGCTTACGCATAAAATCTGTTTGACATGTACCTTAAGTTTAATGATTACCTGCTTGTCAAAAAGCAAAGACTAGCCATTGGTGAGTAGAACCTTGCAAAGCCAGTGTTTTTCTTTTGTATTGCTCAGTCTTCCTACTTTGCATTTTTATCCTGTTAACAGATGTTTTTTCTTCTTTGTTCCAACAGAGAGCACATGGCACCTCTCTTCTCTCCTAAAAATATACACCTACATTGGCCGCAAGATTTTAGCTACTCCTTTAAAAACTAAAAAGGTTACTCAATAGGAATAAAAATTCCCATAATATAACATAAAAATAAAGGTAAAGCCAATGGGACTACAGAAAAGAGTTGTTGTAAATAATACTCAACTGTAAACTTTGGAATTTCAGAAATTATTGTTTGGGTTGTTGGGGGTTTTTTTGCAACTGGAAGGCATGGAACTATATTACATGCTTCAGAGTTCTGTGTAAAATTAAATGATAAATGACATCCGTATTAAGATATATGCATTGCCAAAATAATTTCAAGTATTGATCCACTATGTACAGCTGAGGAGAGAAAGAATATGCGTCCTATTGCAGGAAACTACTGTACTTCCATAGCCATCAAAGGACCACTGGCAGCAGGATAAATTCTTCTACCAGATAACTAAACCTCGGATTTCTACCACAAGTGTTTGGAATATGTTATAATTTGCTATAAATCATGGTCTGGTTAAGATGACCTATTCAGGATTCCCTATAATGCTATTTGCTCTTTACATATCCAGGTATTTCTTTGAGCTTATTCTCATGCAGGTAGATTAAACTTTAACAATGTAACAAAAAGCATTAAAACCTTTTCATGTTTTCAGGCCTAACTTAGAGTCGCATTGGTGAATTCTGGATCAGGCTGTGTACCTGTCTGCTGCTAAAAAGATTTCTTGTCCCTCTTCATTTAGTAAAACAATTTATTTAATACCAATGTTTGAAGTAAAAGCAGAGAAGGACTATTGTTTCACCCAAGGGAAAATTAGGACAGGTGTTGCCAAAAAGTCCTGTTCAGAAAGTGGTATCTGCAAAAATGCATTTTTCTGTGTTAGAAAACTTATTTTCAGCAAGACATAAGTAAGAAGAACAAGAATGCAAAAAATTCTTTTACTCAGAATCTCAATTCAAACATGCAGTGTTACATTCCAGACATCAGGTCTTGAATTATGCTGACCTGACCCTTCAGAACACCTCTCGCCAGATACTGTCTAGAATAACATGGTTCTCACCACCTTTCTCACACAAACAGGTGCTTGAAACTACTGTGCTGTTTAGTCTGAGTTGGGTTAAATTGCTTTCCCAGCCCAGAAAGCATTTAAATACTTCTCTGTGAAGTATTGAGGTAAAACAAATGCATAATTGGTTCATCTTCTGCATTTGTTAGCTAGGATATGAAAATGGAGGAAACTTATATTCTACTTAGTATTTATTGTAAATTGTGGCAGCCACTGAAGTAAAATATTTTATTATAAAATGCTGCATAAAAATGCATTGCTGTTGAATTTCTTAGATTAAACAATTTTGAGAGCACTGTTTGTACTTATACACAGAAACTGGACACTTCTGATCCCATTATGAAAATGTACTTGACCCTTATTTTATTTTTCTTATGAGGCCTGAATTTTAATGGGGCCTTAAAGTCCTCACCCATTCCAGTACACTGCATTTCCTGATGCCACCTTTGTTCTTGTGAGGCATTTTGTTAAATACTACAGTGAATACGGAAATGAGAGCACTGCGTAAGTCCAGTTCCATTTTTTGATAGAACTTACAGAGAAATATTTTAATCTTTGTTATGAACATCTTTAATATATACTTACATATTTACATACATTTATATAAATGCTTACTATATTAAAGGGAGATTAGTTGAAAAGTGCATCTCAAAGACCATCAGCTATAGTTGAAATGAATTGAATGTGTAAATTTAAAATGTGTTGTGAAAATGAAAAAGTCAAGGCATGATTAGATCCTGCATCAATGACTTGTATTTTATTTTCTTTGGTGATATTGTGAGTAAATCTGTCATTGTGAATGGAGCTGCTCTGGGTATAAACCACAGCCCTGAAAACTGATCTCCCAGACTTTTCTTTTTCTCTTCACCAGAGGTCTCTGTCCTGCAGGACACTGCATGTGCCTGCACCCTGCCTGGGAGGCTGCAGGACTGGGACTGGAACATTCACCACCTCCCTATATGCCTCTGGAAAGCCTTCCTCTAGCAAAGGTCTCCCATTATTGCACTCTGTAACTTAAAAAATAGAATTAAAGTCTTCTGCAAGAATGGTGCCATAGCCTTTAAATTGTCTGACAAGCAGGCAGTGTGCAGGCAGCAAACTCAAAGCAAGTATGCTTTTTTTTCACAGCATTTTTAAGGGAAAAGCTATGTGAAGTCTCTTGTCCTTCGCCATGTTGTTAATTAGGTTAAATGGTCATCTGTGCTGCAAATTACAAAAACTGTGAAAGTATCATTCTAATCTTAATTTGCATTAAGGTATTGATTGTAAAACTTCAATTATAGTGAGAGATTTCCTACAGAATAAAAAACTATCTCAAATCAGAGGAGCTGTAGAAAAGGTGTATTTTGTAAAAGTATATTCATAAAATTTTATAACACACATGTATGTATACACGTACATATATGTATATATATTCATTATCTTTCACATGTGTTTCTGGAATGTATTAAAAAATGACTGATTAATTTTCAAAATATATTTTATTAATTAAATTTTTAAATATTCTCTTTAGAATGCAAACTTCATTGCTGTTCTCAACTGAATAAGTACATTTATATTTTAATTGGTGCCATTAATGAATATTATGAAAAAAGAAACACTAATTTGTATAAATATATTCTTAATTTACTGGAAAGGAAGAAAACCCTCTGCTGGTTGACCCCTTAGAAATATATTTACCTTTTATTTTTTTTTTTTTACTCAAAGTAGAAATTTAAATGTTTAATGATGTATCAAAACAATGTATTAGTAAATAACATTTATTAGTAGCATTTAAACCCTGTTTTGCATCTTTTGAGGCAGGATGGTAAGTTTCATTATCTTCATGATTTTATGAATTTTAAATTTCCCATTTGCAAGGTAACCTTCTAGCAGAAAGATGTTTATGTTTCTAGTGCTTCAGTCACCTTCTGCCTCATCAGAAACTTCATGTGGTTGTAGTTAAAGCAGTTTTAATGTTAACTCATGGTTCCCAGCACACAGTTCCTAAATTAAAGTCCCAGTAAAAACTGAGTATTTAGCACCAAGCTGTGCCTGGGAGTACCAGGAGTAGTGCTGAAGACGCAACAGTCCCCTTTTAATTTCTAGGGACCCTGCACATTTTTTCACAGAAAGGAGAAGTGGAGTCTGAGGCAGGAGGCAAGGAGGTTTGTGCAGGATCAGAGAGGGAAAATGACTGGAGTGACAGAATAAAAAATTAAGCACTCTTGTCTCCCACACTCTGAGCCTTTATATTATTGATTTTGGCTTTTTTTAGTGTAATTTCCCTGTTAAAATTCATGGGGGCTTCTTTTTAAATGCTGAAGGCAAGATAAAAACTATAGGCTTCATAATTGAGAGGTTTCAGAAAGAAAACAGTTCACAAGCATTGTTCTGCTGGATTCAGCCTTAAAAAAAAAAAAAAAAAAAAAGCAGTTTGTTGCCTAAATTATTATTTCACCTTGCCACCATTCTGAAAGATGACTTGTAGCCTGAAAGACGTGCAGAAATTGAAGTCCTTTGGAAGAGCAGCAGGCTTTGCCACAGACCAGCAATGTTGGACACTGTCACAATCATTTTCTGGTTTGGTTTGTACTTATACAAAATATAGGTATAAAATGTCTGCATTTGAATAATTGCTTTTATCCTGTGTCATACAGTTAATTTATAGAATGAGTCACTATACTGAATGTTGGTTCATGTAGTAAAATCATGTTTAAAAATCTGCAGACACAAATTTAATTATTAAAAGCTGAGTGTAGCAAAGTTAAGTTGATGTTAACTGCCATGATCACTTGCCTGACTCTTGCCAGCAACTTCCAGGTATGTTTAGGAACATATTGCATGAGATAGTATTTGAATTTTGGGAAATGTCTACACACAAGCTTTCATAAACCTTTATTCTGTCTTTAGAATTTGGAATGATGGGAGATCATACAATTAAAAGTCAGCGACCTCGATCTGTTCATGAAAAAAGGGTCCCTCAGGAGCAAGCTGATGCTGCTAAATTTATGGCACAAACTGGTAATACATCAGTTACATTTTTCTATTTACTGTTGTTAATTTTAGCAAAACCACTGCATGTTTCCATAATCTTTTGCTGCATATTTGTCAGTTTTCTAAGCTGATAATTTTTTTGACTCATTTATTTTCATTTTTTTTTCACCAGTTAAAGTCCATAAATAAAGTAGCTGAGAATTAGGGAGATCACACAAAAAACATACACTGTGAATATGGATACTGTACTATTTAGTATAAGCATGAATTTCTTCATTAGTAAAAGCAGTCTCACATGTAGAAGACACAGGACAGCTTACTGTGACATACTAACTTTTGTTTTTAAAGATGTTAAGAACATGCTTCAGAATTTCTCTATAAATAGACTGAGGCCTAATCCCAGCTTAACACATTTATCAAATTAATTAATTGCTAGGGTGACTTTAATGTGCATACATTCAGCATTTACTATCTTTGGCCCAGCACAACACTATTCTCTAGTTTCCAGATTCATAATTGCTAAATTAAATTGGCCGTAAGGAATTTTTAATTGGATATGCAAATTATCTAACAGGTTTTCATCTAAAACGTATTTTCTAATTTTGTTTGAGCAACTTTGTATACTTTAGATAGAGATACCAAGATGGTATTACGAACCTAGAGCTAAAGTAAGTAAAACAAAACAAACAAACAAGCAAACAAAAAAAGCCTGTTTACCAACAGTTACCATAGCTGCATTTAAGGTCAATGATAAAATTTCAGTGGTGAGTTGAATTAAGCTCTCATACACCAAAACTGCTGCCATCAGTAATGATTGGTGTATCTGTTGGTAAAATCTAACTCTTCAGTGGTTCCTTACACACTCCATTCCAGTAAGTTACTGTGCTGAAAATCTTGTGCTCCATAATTGTATGGATTTGAAACAACTTACTCTGTATTCCATAGTTACTAACCTAGAAAATAGCCTGCATCAGTCATACATAATGCTTCCAGTTTATATTCACTTTAGTAAAAGAGCTATAATTGCTTCTATTTCTGTTGCATGTTGAGTAGGGTGCTTTACTTAACAGAATTGCAGAAATCAGTATATTAAGTAATGTGAATACATGTATAGCCAGTCACTGTTGATCTGTTTGGTAAAGAATTTAAAGGCGGAAAAGTCTGTTTCTCTCCTATTAATCTATAGGACTACTTTTATGGCTAACTCGCAGTTGATAGTACTGTAAGAAAATGTAGTGGAAGAAGGGAGCCTAGAATACTCTTGGTCTCCATGCAGTTTTTCTTTAGGCAAGTCGAACTTACTACTTACATACCTAGCTCAGAATGTTAGTTGTTTACTACATAGAATAACATCTTTGCTTTTATGCTGCTTCTTGAATTCATACAATTACTCCAAAAGATAAGTAAGATGATCTATTTTATTTCCTCATATAAATCCCTGAAACTTTCACATTATCAGGTAAAACTTGTATTTGATAATTTCTAGTCATGCATTGCAGTGCATCTATTATGGGTGTTAGAGAACTGCATTATAAATGCAGAACTTACACCATCACCTTCTGATAGATTGCGTGTGTGGAGTGGGAGATGAACGTTCAAAATTATACAGGCTTGGTTTTCAAGGTCCTGTTCTGAAAGCATGTGAGATGTATCAGCAGAGCATATAAATTTACATGGCCAACTTTGAGGAAATCTATAATTTGCATACTGTAGGTTAAACACATTATGAGTAATATTGCGCTCTTTTTGGACATACTTACTAATTTTCATTTCTTCTTCATTTTGATTTTCCTTTTAGTGATCATTGCATATTTTCTTCACCTCTAATGCATTTGTTTTCTTGCAATATAATGAATGTGATATCATCTTAAACTGATTCATAAGGTTTTTTCCTAACATATCTATCTCATTAATTTACCCATATACTGAGAATTCTAATAGCCTTTAAAGTGAATGGATACTGAGTTTATGAGGTTTCTTTTATTTTAAGCCTGTTCAATATTTTATTTTGTGTAACAGTGAAACACATGCAAAAGTGCAGCAAAATGTTTTCATGGTTTAAAAAGGCAGAGAGATAGGAATAGAGAGAGATAGGAATAGAGAATTATCCTGGAAAAAAAATTACGAAAAGCATTCAATACTGTTAAGAGTACTGGACTTAATCCACTAAATTTTGCTAGAATGGAAGAGGTTTAAAATGTGGCATGAAAAATATGCATTATCCTGTTTGTGAGTGAACCATTTATGCAAATAATTTATTGTCCTATATTTGTCATTTTTTATGTTTGGACTTATCCTTCTCTTAGGTGTTATGGGATTTAGAGAGTATAATACAGGTAAGTGTTATACACATCAATGAGGCCTTCCATACAGTAAGTTATGTTTCCTCTTACATGTCGAGCAGCAGCAGAGAATAAGGGCTTGGTAGCTTGCTGATAGTTCAGGTGAGGTTGTGGATTTAGTACAATAGATATAAAATTTTAGGACTTTTCAATCAACATAGTAGCCCTTTTGAAATTTCATTTCAGAAAAGAAAAAATACAAAAGAGATAAATAAAGATTTATTTTCAGATTACCTAGGTGGTGTAGATTTCTGTAGAAAATCAGGAAGTCTTTATTTGCTTTAATTAAAAATGGTTAACCATGGTATAATACATCAGTGAAGGTGTTTCCTTCCTTCAAATTAATTAAATTTGAACATATTGCCAACAGTGCAAAATACTCTGAAAAATTAAATATTATCAAAAAAAATCAGAATGCATTGTGCAAAAGGAATTGAAGTAGCTGGTGAGAAAAATTTGCTCTTTATTTGATCTGTTTTCACTCTTTTTGCACCATACATCATGTTAATGTGGAGAATCTTGCTCCGTCAAATGTTTAAGCCTTCTTTACATATGCTGAAGTATATTGCTAGATTCTGCCCTTTGTTAATGGACAGTACATATATGCTCAGGACTTCTAATACTTAAAATTAATTTCAAAATTCACTCAATATAATCACTTTTTAGTATTATGTCATTGCTGGTTTTCATCATATTGCAGGGATTAGGGGCAACTTTTTATAACTTAAAGATATCAGAAATTTAAAATTTTTAATACTTCTTTTCTGTATTATTATCTGTGCACTGTCACCATTTCTGTGTTGACTAATGGACAATTTACGCTGAGTACATATGACTGGTTTACATAATGAGGAACATCTTGAGAAACATAGCTTTGGATTTTTCTGCTGTTTGACCTTTTATCTAAACATTTTAATGAAGGCAAACTCAAACTTCAAACATGTAGGAAAAGACAAAAAAGAATATTAGCCTAGAAACCCATAGTTTCTATATGCATCCAAATTTCTATACTCATGCAAGTATTTTTACCATACACATGGAGCTTATGGTGCATATTGTATAATTGTTGATGTCTACCTACATATTAGCTATATTTACCATACTATATCGTCTAATCTGAACCCAAGCCAGGTAACAGCGTAATCAAAATACTAAATTCATATCAGAAAAATTATTAAAACAATAATTGGTGATTAAATTTCTCCTTTTTTTTTTTTTCCTCACTTAACAAAGAAAATTGCTACAAAAATCACTGGTTAATTGTACGTAAAAAATTCATCATTTTGTACTTGTCAATAGAAATTATAATAATTAGGTATAATATGAAAAGCAGAGATATTTTTGTGCTAATTACAAATCATTTTATCTTCTTATTGAATAAGAAGCACACTTTTTTGTAAAGCTTTGACTGTCCTTAGAATTGTTTCTTAGAGGACTAGCACAGACAAGCATTTTGCAAAGGTTTCAAGCTTGCTACTAAAACAATTTCAGGAATTAGTATATCATTTTCTGCACTCCTGAAAGAGTTTGGTTTGCAGACTTTCACTTGATTGCAACCAATATCAAAACTTTTGAAGACTAGAGGTATATTGAGATAACTGAAATTTTAAGCAGCTATTCAAGATTGAAGTTTGTATCATGCCACTGATTTTAACACAGAAAATCACATTTGTTTCAAAAAGGTCTTAAGTTTAAAAAACAAGGGTATAACAGAGCCTTCAGCATGCTATTTTATCCCGATTTTTAATGGGAGAACATAAATAAGAATCCACAATTATTTATTCAAAGTGTTCAGTGAGGTTCATCGCATGATTTTTGCATTTTCTTTCTGACAATACTCAAGGGATCCAGTTTGCTGAACATGAATGCATTCAGGAAAGGAATTCCAGAATTTTATGTATAGCTGTTCATGGAAACTAAATTCAAGTGTTCTTTCCTGAACATCCCTGGAAGAAGACTTTACATGTTACTGTTTTCACAAAATAGAAATAATACAATGTGCTATCTCTCAACAATTAAAAAAAAAAAAAAAAAAAGGTATTCAAAAGTACATTACTAATAAATCACGTCTGACAATTTTGAAAATGATGATGTGAACTATATGCAGTCATAAGGTCTAGCGCACCAAAGAGTTTAGCGCGCCTGTATGTTTAAAGCAAGGAGCAGATCTGTGCAGTAAATGATCAAACCAAAGTTCCCATCCCACTGTTCAGGTCAAAATTTGGTAAGCAAGGTGCTTCTGTTCACCAGGAACTAGATAACTCGCTTGAAAGAAAAGATAAGAAATTAGGGTGTTGGGTTTAAAAAACAAAACAAAACAAAAACCAGGATTCCATTATATCTAGAGTGATAAGTATAAATATCAAAGACAAATCCTTTGCTATTATATAAAGAGTTGTATATGTTCTTCTAGGTTCCTTAGGGCAGTGCTGTTTTTGAAGTGTTGAAGGATGGTAGTTCTCATAAAGCTGTAAATGATACTAAGTGATCAAAGTGTTTCTCTCTGACAGGTGTTATGTGACTGCAGCATTGTAGGTGTCTTTATTTTCTATTCATTGCCCATTTTCGCAGCTGCTTTAGTCCATGAACTTTTAAATATTTGTTTTGGTGTGGTACTTTTTTTTCTTTGATTTATAAGAGGAGATGATAATGAGTTTCACAAAAAAAAAAAAAAGTCTTATTAATACTTATGCTTATAATCATGTTTGTTTGTTGTCTTGGATACAGGTGAATCTGGTGTTGAAGAGTGGGCCCAGTGGAGTACGTGTTCAGTTACTTGTGGTCAAGGGTCGCAGGTGCGAACCAGAACTTGTGTATCACCTTACGGGACACACTGCAGCGGCCCTTTAAGAGAATCAAGGGTTTGCAATAACACTGCCCTCTGTCCAGGTAGTGTTAGCAGCCAATAAATAAAATTGTGGATGTTTTTTAACTGTATAATGATAAGAATTTGAAGCTATATCTTTCTTATTATTACTGTTTTTAATATGAATTTCAAAAGAGCATTTCAGAGCAGAGAAGTTTAATTCTATTCAGCTGTGAAATTTTGTCATGCAGATTGTTATTTAACTTTCAGAAAATATGTGAAACAAGAGTCCCTTTTTTCTGACAGTTTCAGATTTTTTTAAAAGTTTGTGTTCTCCGATTTCCACTCAGAATAGAGAAGGTATAGCGTGAGTACAAAGTATACACTAGGGAAGAAATCCAGATCATCAATACCTTAAAAAACAGAGACTGATTAACAGGGTGGTTTAAGCTATTTGTCACTGCAATTGTTTTTCAATTTAGAATACTGTCTTTTAGGCAATGGGCCAAACAGTGTCCTCTACACAATAATGTCTTCATGGACTTTCAGCTACTGACCAAAGGAAGAAAGATCTTGTTAATTTTATTTTGCCTAAGAAAAAAGATGTCTAAATCACCTAATTTTAGAGGATTTTTTTCTTCCTTCTCTCCAATAAGAAATGGGAACTTTTCATACAAAGCCAAAAATATCCATGTAATTCAAAGCCCAAGATAATTAATTTGCTGTCAAAGTAAAATGGAAAAAAGTTAATCCTTAAAAATCACATTGTCTACCAAACTTTTAAACAAGGTTCACACAAAATGACTGTTCCAGGGTACGGCTTTTGTTTCTGGACACCCAGTATGAGCAATGGCTACCAGCTCTCAGTGGCTAACCGTAATGCTGCCAAGATATTTTCTCTTTCGAATCACCACAATGATTCCGATAAGCTTTATGTATCCTGAGTTACTTTTTCTAAATAATTAGTCTTCTGGGCTAAATCTTGCATGTTTTATTTTTTTAGGTAATTGCAATAACCTTATTAATTTCTGTTGGTCTCTGCCTGGATACAGGGTCACTACTGTATGGCAGCGTGTGAGATTAAGAGTTTAGAAATGTGCTTTTCCTAGTCACAGCTCCATTTATTCTTCAAACGTCCCTTCAATTGTTAGTCTAAATATTCTCTGTCCTCATTACATTATGTATCCTAATTCACAGAGTTGCATAGTTGATTAATCCTGGTCCATGCATAACAAAATGCATAATTTGTATACTATTATAATTAAAACACACTTTGAAAAAAACAATCCAAACATACGCATACATAACTGGGATCTGGCCTGTATACCCAGACCTGTACCACTCATTCCATACAGCTTTTGGACTCTGTTGACAGAGCAAGAGTTTACATCACAAAGTATAAACTAGAAACAATAAATGTACAAAAACATAACAGTGATCTCTCCTTGTAGCCTACAAATAAAAAAATCAGCTGGGGCATACTGATTATATGTTTGCATAATTAGTAAAGTGCAGGGGTGGCGGCATTCTGAGAGCTGGAATGTTTCTTTATCAGAAAGTTGCCCTTTCAAAATAAAGAAGTATGCAAAATTGCCTCCCAGACTATACTTCAAGCATCTATCCACAAACTTCAAAGGAACCTGTTAAAGTTGCAAATAGTCATGCAAGACTTCCAGAGTATTTTCATCCACTGCCTTCATAATACTTCCTTTATTGTCAAAGATACTCTCTGTTATGTTAGGGAATACATCTTTCTCTGATCTGACTGTCCTGGCAAATGTTGAGAATGGGATTCATCAGCTTCATCATAATATATATGTATTAGTATTGATATTAAACTTTAAATTTCAAAATAGTACTTCTGATAACTCAAAATCATGGAAGAGCCACTTTTTGTAATTTTTGTTTTATTTATATTTGTTCCGAACCAGTACTTTTTCAGCAGCAGAAGTCCATTAGGTAATTCAGTCACTTGCAATCAAGAGCCTTCTAGAGAAGTACAGCATAGTTGGCAACAAAACATAGCTCAGGTAACCATTGTTACTGCTTCTTTTATGAGCAAGGATGTCTCAGGATCCAGTACTGTAGTGCCACTGATTCATTTCAGTGCAATGAATAATTTTCTAAGACAGCTAAAATTGCAAGGAGAAAGAACTTAAAATGTCTCTGTTAGTTTCTACTTCTCCTTCTTCATTGACTTCAAGAACTTTTAACAAACTCTGCAATTTAATTTCAAAAAATCCTTTAATGTAGCTTCTGATGTGATTATTGAGCCATATTAAACTATGATACCATAGAATCATAGAATAGTTGGGTTGAAATTGTCCTTTAAAGGACATTTAATCCAATTTCACTGCAGTGAGCAGGGACATCTTCAACTAGATCCCCTGTCCAGCCTGGCCTTGAGCACTTCCAGGGATGGGGCATCTACAACCTATCCGGGCAACTTGTTCCAGTGTTTCACCACAACCGTTGTAAAAAAATTCTTCCTTATTGCTAGTCTAGATCTATCCTCTTTTAGTTTAAAACCATTGCTTCTTGTCTTGTCACTAAAAATTTTATGACCATCTTTCTTATAAGCCCCTTTAAGTATTGGAAGGCCACAGTAAGATGTCCCCAGAGCCTTCTTTTCTCCAGGCTGAACAAGCCCAACTCTCTCAGCCTGAATTCATAGGAGAGGTGCTTGAGCCCTCTGATCATTTTTGTGGCACTCCTCTGGACTCACTCTAACAGGTCCACATCCTTCTTATGTTGGGGGCTACAGAGGTGAATGCAGTACTCCAGGTGGGGTCTCACCAGGGCAGAGAGGGAGAATCACCTCCCTTCATTTGCTGGCCACACTTCTTTTAGTGCAGCCTAGGATACGGTTGGCTTTCTGGGCTGTGAGTGCATGCTGCTGGGTCGTGTCCAGCTTTTTATCTATTAGTATACCCAAGTCCTTCTTGGTAGAGCTGCTCTCAATCCCTGAACCCCCTAGCCTGTATTTGTGTTTGGGATTGCCCCAGCTCAGGTGCAGGATCTGGCACTTGGCCTTGTTGAACCTCACGTTGTTCACATGGACATACTTCTCAAGCTTATCCTGGTACCTCTGAATGGCATCCCTTCCCTCTGGTGTGTCAACTGCACCACACAGCTTGGTGACTTCTGCAAACTTGCTGAGGGTGCACTTAATCCCACTGTCTAGTACTGGACCAGTGCCACTTATGTTGAAACTTCAATAACAGTAATAGCTTTTCAATTTCTGCTTAGCTTAAAGCTGATCAAACCAAAAGCATTTAAACCCCAATAAAAGTCTCCCAAAATATACTTGTAGGATGAAGGCCAGCAAGGCCTCACGCCTCCTCCCAATTCACAGCATTTGCGTATTGTGAACACTGTGGGTGTTCGCTTCAATATGATTAGGTTCACAGAGTGGCAGGAAGAAGGGGAAGATGCTTTGCAGTAATCCAAACTTGTTGTGGTAGCAATGTTTTTGACAGATATGTTGGCGATAATATGAATATTTTTGTCCCAAATAATGAATCTTGCATCTGAATCTGTGTTGTAGAAAATAGTAACTCCTCTGTGGGCTAGCTCTCCATCTGGTATAATTTGGCATGCCTCATCTAACTATATAATTCATCAGATATTAAGGTTTTTTTACATTTAGAAAATGATATTAAAGAAAGAAAATGTAACAAATATCAAAAAATATTCAAAGGTAGGAAATTTTAAATTAAGATGTTTTAAAGTTGATCTGGATAATACCGTGCGCTTCTGTAAGCACAGAACAGATTAATTCTCCTTGATATTAGTTTCCTGACATTGGTTGTTTTCTTATTGTTATGCCTTTTCCACTCTTGACTTCATTAGTTATCTACTAGTTTCAGATATACAAGTGTATGCATACAAGAAATTTTTTATGTAATGAGCTAAAATTTGTCATAGAAGAGGATTTTGGACACAGAATAATTTAAGCAACAAACAGATAGAGGCTGCTGGGAGTCTGAGTTCACCCACAGTGAAGCATTTCGTTTTGGCTTCTGTTCAGATTCAAAAATCACAAAAGAATTATTCTGTGTTGCTATTAACAGGCAGACGCTCTTGCCAGAAGAGATATACAACCTTTTGGTTCAAGACAGTATCTCTAAAGAGCCCCTCAGCACATGTTTTTGTAATTTTAAAATGAAGATAACTAACTTACAACATTTTGGCAGCATTTTAACTTCAAATTAACCAATAAGTGCATAAGTACCTAAAATAATCCGTCTGTTTCTACGTAGCGTCAAGACCTAATTAATTAATTTTTTACAGAATAATCTTTTCCTAATTTACATTAATTTTTCTTTAGCTATGTTATGTACTTTCTGAAGTTCTTTTTGCACCTGAGCATCTTAACCATTATTGTATCAGAAGATGAAACTATAACATTGTTATTACTGACCAATGTTTGGAATCTGATATGACAAACTGTTTCTCATTGATTTTTCTTGTATGATAATATATTTGGAGCCTTTGAGATACATCAGGATTCAGAATCTAATACTTCGCCAATGAGAAAAAAATTCTTCAGATCATATGGCTGGATCAGAGTAGCTGTTAAAGTGTAGTACCTGTTGAGAAAAGACAAAATACAAGGGATTATATGCATATATAATCATCACTTTGCTAGTTGTAGATGAGTTAGATTACCTGGTTTTGGCCAAAATCTTACAGTTACTCAAGGTTTCTAAAATAATTAGACTATAATCTGGCACTTTAACATTAATTCGGAATGTTCCTGAGATTTAGGTTGGGTTTTGGGTTTTTTTTTGGTTTTTTGTTTTTGTTTTCGTTTTCTTGTGGTTTTTTTTGTTGATTTTTTTTTTTTTTAGTTAATGTAATGCAATTGATGTGATACTTCGAATAAGATAATTTTAATAAAGCTGGGCATGTAGGATGTGGAATAATAATTTTTATTTTAGACCACTTCTATGTGACCAACTAAAAACTTTCCAGTAACTGAGCTGTTAACTAGTGAGTTAAAATATTCCCTGTATAAAGCTTGACATCTTCTGTCAGATACGACTTCTCAGAAGTTACCCAACAAGGTTTTTACCTCAACGTAGAATCTGAAATGACATTTTTCCTTCCTTTTAATGAAATGCAATAGAACTTACCTACACGCAGAATTCCCCTTGATCTTCCTGGTGATTTTGTGATAATGTATCAGGGAGTTGAACATCCTTCTGCACCCTTGCAACTGAATTGCACCTTAGGAAATGTTATTCTGATCCCTACAAGAAAAGAGTTTTATTTGTAGAAACTGGGCAGGTGGTATGTGCCTTCAGGGCAAAGGAAACCTATATATGAGTTCTTTCACAGTGATGAAAAAAAGTGAGGAAAAAACAGAAAAATCTATTTCTTCTGTAATGTTGTGAATCATTACCAATGATACACTGAGATGTTATACACTATTTCACCCTCCAGACACCCTTCAAACAGACCGGGTTGCAGAA
This sequence comes from Psittacus erithacus, assembly GCA_009867235.2. Lineage (NCBI taxonomy): Eukaryota > Metazoa > Chordata > Aves > Psittaciformes > Psittacidae > Psittacus > Psittacus erithacus. The sequence continues at coordinate 48,692 of WYDI02042592.1, forward strand.
ACACACAGTTACGTGATACAGAGTGTGATGCTCAGTCTGGGTACTAAGTGTCTGTATTTTTCTTAAATGCCTAGCATTGCTACACATGTCATTATTACATTCCTTTCTTCACAGAGCCTAATTTAAACCTGTGCAACTACTTTTATTTAAGCAACAGAAAAATAACTAAATGTTACTTTGCAGTATTTTCCAGTTTATGAAGAACTGGCTTACCAATGCATGTATGGAATTGGTTTGCTAGTGCATGTTTAACTGTAATATAGTATAGAAATTTCTGAAAATTTAATTCCAATTGTTTATGAAACAGGAATGTATATAGTATATAAGCACATATAGACATAGTATTTTAGTTTGTCTTACAGCTGGAAAAACATCCAAGGTAGAGAAAGATGCATCTCCTATGATTCTTTATATTAGTATTATGTAATACTTGTGTATAAAAATATTGGTATGTGTTTGTAATTTATTGTGTATCCTGAAAGTGTTTGAAGTTTGTTGAGTGAACATTTAAGATGAAATGATGCGTGCGTTACTGTGTATATTAAATCAGTGAAGATGATCATGCAAAGAAATAGCACAAATCTCTTGCTTATGTGGTCTTGGAATTTTTGAGGAAAATAATCAAGCAGATCATGCCATTTTTCCACCAGAATTTAAACATGTGAAACAATTGTTTTAATAATTGTTTTTTAACATGTTTATGACATGTTTATTGACAATAAGAAATTATTGCATTTTTTCCTATATTTTCAAAAGAAAGCTTAATTTTGGTTGTTTCATGTTTTTAGAACTGTCTTGCTATATCAGTGTATCCCTGATATTCACAAAAACTAGTCTCCTGAAAATCAGGACTGTTAAACATATCTCAAGTCAGGCACCAAAGATATCGTTAACTATCTTCTGAAAAGGGAAACCATTTTTCTTAAAAAAATAGAAGAAAGAAAATATGGTAGTGAGATTAGTTTAGAGAAAATGGTTCAAAGTTAAATATCTCTTAGAGAAAATATACTTTAAAAATCGAAATTAACTATATTTCATAAGGGATTTATTTGCCAGTGGTAAATGCTGCCTATACTGATTTCTTTGGCGTTAGCAAAACAATTCCTAAAATATTGATCTTGTTTATTTTGAAGTCCTTCTATTACTTGTGTGTCTGTTTCTGGTTAAAATCTGTTTGGTTTGTTGCAGTACATGGCGTTTGGGAGGAATGGTCGCCTTGGAGTTTGTGTTCATTCACATGTGGTCGAGGCCAAAGAACTAGGACCAGGTCATGTATACCTCCCCAGTATGGGGGAAGATCATGTGATGGACCCGAAACGCAACATAAACCTTGCAATATTGCACTCTGCCCTGGTGAGCTCATATAGCAACTCTTTGCTTTGTTACAGTGTATTCAGTGTGGGTTTGTGATTTCTTTTACTGCCCTTCACACACATAAAAAACGGTTATGCACAGTAAGAAAATGGGGTAATATTGTTCGTAATTCAGACTGTAGTGATTAAAGTATAACCAGGATGGTAACTCTGCTTGAGGTACTACACAAGCAGATAACTAGTTTCTTCAAGACACTCTCCCTTTAGGGCGGGGTACGCTGTGTAGGAAGGCTTGATTCAGGGTGGATCTTGGAGAACCAAAAGTCAAACAGCTTTCTGAGTGTGGCTTAAAGGGAAACAATCAGAGGTCAAAAGGTTTGTGTCCACTGTATCTGTTTTCATTATGTTTATTAAAGATTCACTGTAACTCTTCATTCATTATACAACAAACATAATTGGGAAACCATCAAATTTTAATTCATATTAATTTATGCAAAATGGATATTATTTGCATGTGTGCAGAGTCAAAGGCTGAAACAAGCTAGAGCATTATTTGATTCCTATTGTTACGGTAAAGATTTTAAGTGTGTATTAAGTGACTTGTGTGTATAAGTGACTCGTGTGTGCTAGGTTGGACAGAGCCTTGGGTGACATGGTTTAGTGAGAGGGGTCCCTGCCCATGGCAGGGGGGTTGGGACTAGATGATCTTAAGGTCCTTTCCGACCCTAATTATTCCATGATTCTATGATTCTGTATGTATTTATAGATGCAGACACGTATGTATGCATGCATCATAGAATCACAGAATGAAACCGTAGAATGCAACCCCTTGCAATGGACAAGGGCATCTTCCACTAGACCAGATTGCTCAAAGCCCCATCCAGCCTGGCCTTGAACACTTCCAGGGATGGAGCGCCCACAACTTCTCAGGGCAACCTGTGCCAGTGTCTCACTATTCTTACCATAAAGAACCTCTTTAACATATCTAATCTAAACCTACCCTATTTCAGTTTAAAGCCATTACCCTTTGTCCTGTCAATATCTGACCTTATAAAAAGTATATATATATATTTATAAAATGCATATTTTATAGATGTGTATAATATCTAAGAATTAAAATAAGTTCAATAACCATAAAGATTGTATATATTATGATACTTTATTGTCATTGAACTCATTGTGAGACTTAGGTATTGTAAAGGTATCAGGTAGCTGTAATGTAAGAAATTTCTTTCATAGGTTCTGTCTGACAGCGTGAAGGTTGCCCTTGCAGTGAGTTTATTGAATATCCACAGTTGACAACACTGCTGCAAATAGGTTCTCTGTGTCTGGAGCTCTTCCTGAAAATGGTTGATGGGCATTTCATTAGCAAATGGTTGTCTGATGATTTAAAAACAGAGATGAAGGAAAAAATGGAACTTAGTGCCTCACAGAATTGAAACTAAATAGATTTTTTTTTTCTTTTTTTTTTTCTTTTTCCTAGTCCACAAAGTGTATTACAACTTTAGGACAAATTTTTTTAAAAAAAGTTTTAGTGTTGAATGCAGTTGCAAATATTTTGAATTAATCCAATTTTTGGCCAAGTTGGCAGCAGTGCAATTTGACATGTGCCTACACAGAAGTAATTAACATGATATATGAACATGAAGCAGAGTTGACAACAAGAGGAATGCCAAATAAAATAGCAGAGAGGAAATTAATGTGTTCAGTTCACTTCAATATTGCAAAGAAACGCAAAAGATATTTCACCTTATCTGTTAAAATAAGCAGTTATTTGAGAGTTCTGGATTTTGAACTGTCATTTGTACATAACTGACTTTCACCAGAGGTAGTTATATGCTGGTTACAGTACTGCAACAGTTTAAAACTTTGCTGAATGCTAAGATTTGCTATAATTTGAATGTTCAATTTTATGACGGAATCTTCTTGTTGAAGTCTTTAGTCTTTTAACAAGATTTCTGAAATAGAAACCTTACACGCTATTTGCTCCTAAAGATAACAGAAATATGTACAAAATAATACAAGAAGCCACAGAATAATTTTTCACCAAAGACACTATAATAATTGATTCAATCTTTCCTATCCCTAAATAACACTATATAATAATGAATAAAACTAAAGAGGTTGCGCTGAAATATAATTTCCATAATGTTTTCTTCTTCACATAAAGCTTTAATGATTAATGAATGCAAGTAGCTTCCATGTTTAGAAAGATTTCCATTTTCTGCTGAATAAATTATCAGGACACAGTTTCATAGTTTGAGAAGCATTTGCATCCAGAAGTGGTTCACAACCTGGCATTACATAGAAAACTTAAGACAGAATTTTAGGAAAAAAGCCTCTTTAATCCACTGGTTGCCAAGATCCTAAGCATTGGAGACACCAGTAGTAACTTTGAACTGTTAGAAATATTGTGTAGTTACTGTCAAACAACAGTAAAATAGTTCACCTCTGTATTTTACTGAACAGTGGTGCAACCATACAGACATAGTATGTTCAATCACTAACTTAAAGATTCTGCTTCCTATGTGAATTAATACCGTTAACTTAGGAAGTTGCTATGCCAGCCCTCCTTTAGAAGAATCCTGAAGTCAGGTGCAAGTGCGCCAAGTAAGATACTACAAGATAGTAGTTATAAAAACCAGGTTTTCAAGGACAAGTATTAAGCAAAATTGTATCACAACCTACATTTTGAGCTTATATTGGATAACTGCAGCTGCAGTGAGGAACTGATGATTGCTGAAGTCTGTATGAACACAGGATTCTGAATTATCGCAATCAGTAATAACACATTTCATAATACCTTACTGTTTTCAAAAATACCATGTAGTCCTACTATGTATTTAAGACCATATAATTTTTCACTTCTATGGAAACTTAATCAATTTGTATTTTTTATTATTTTGTTTTTTAATATTTTTATTTACCTCAAGAAGTTTTCTGATATATGAAATGAAAAATACCAGTCCTAAACCTTTACCTGTGGGAATATTCTGCCAAACTCAAAATGTATGGACTAATACAAAATACTAAACACAGAACTGGTCACCATATCTATAGTGTTTAAAAATTCATCTTGGCAAATTTAAAAGGAAGATTACGCATTATGCAGTCTGCAGAAGCAGACCTGAGGAGGAAGGAAGGCCATTTCTGTCCTCCTACATTTTATGTCAATAAATGTCAGAGATGAGATCATTTACGTTACAGGGAGGATTAATGCTAAAAGTATGCTCAACAGCATAAGTATAGAGAACAGAGCCTATATGTGAGGCAAAGTGGTAACTCCTGTTTTCCTTTTGCTGTTTGACTAAAGAGACCTAATTTCATAGTCAAGACCAGTAATCTTACAAACTGATCCATCTGAATGATCACTGCAGCTGTAATAAATTGCTTTGAGGGGCTCAGAGTTTAAATGATACAAGATTGGTCTCCACTTTTGCCTAAAAAGACAAGACAAGTCTTTTATGAGGCCTTGTTTTTAATAAAGCCTTTCAAACTGCATGGTATGTGAACAAAATAATAATTCATCCTTTTTTGTATCAGTGTACATTTAGAGGAGATGCAGTGTTCTTTACTTGAAGAAGAAGGAAAATAGTTTTAAATTCTTTTAAAATAGCTCATAATGGCTGTACTTGATTGCTGAAAGAAGTGAACTATCTTCAGGCTAGGCTGAGTCCAAGGGTCTGCATTCAGGTCTACGTTGAAACCCTCTAGCCTAGAAGGAAGCTGCAAGGCCCTGCCTGGCTTAGGTGGTAACTCTGCTGTATCCATCTCTTTTTTGCCTGCTGTGGCAGTCGACGGACAGTGGCAAGAGTGGAGCTCATGGAGCCAGTGCTCAGTGACCTGCTCCAACGGCACCCAACAGCGGAGCCGGCAGTGCACAGCAGCAGCCCATGGCGGCTCCGAGTGCAGAGGGCCCTGGGCTGAGAGCCGGGAGTGCTTCAACCCTGAGTGCACTGGTGAGTACCAACTGGTGCAGGGAGCTGCGGCTCAGCTTCCCCTGCTCAGCGGAGACTCAGGACAGTCTTGCCAGTAGCTCTGAGGCAGGAACTGGGGATACACGGGCAAGTTCCTGTGCCACCACAGGACTTGGCAGGCTGCAAAGGGGCAGAGAAGCCGGCTTTAGGGGGAGACCTGGGGCCTCATTCACTTTAATTGATGAGACAAAAGCTAAAGAATAAGTCTGGAAGGGCTGCATGATGGGCTGTATATCAGCTCTTTCGTTTTATCAACATTTAAAGGACATTCTTCAGTTTTGAAAAGATATGTTTGATTCCCTTTTACATTGAGACTACTTCATGATCCTCTGGTAAGTATAAAAGAAGCCTTCCAGGGTGGGTAAATTACATTTATACCGTCTTTCAAGCCTCATTTGCACTGTCAGAGCATGTAAAAATCAAGCTGCTAAAATATCACAAGCAGCAATGTTTTTATTTAGTTTTTTAAAGGGTACTTATGCACATTGTAAATGTCTTTGATTATCCTACAACAGCACTATGCAAGTGTATAAAAAAATATACAAAAGAGACAATATCTGTTTTGTAGTCTAAGTGAAAGTTGATGTGCACCAATTCCTTTTATTTTATCCAAAGATGCATGTCACTTAGACAGCAATCCTATATTCAGGAGCCAAGTAAGGACTTCCTCATCTTCCCTGTGTATACATCTACCATTTCTGTTGCTATCAGTTATATCTGGGGAGGTTTTCCTCAAGTAAAGAATAAACGGTATATCCTCCTTTATGACTGTCATCATGTCACCATCATAACTGTATTTTTCTGAACAGCAAATGGCCAGTGGAACCAGTGGGGCCACTGGAGTGGCTGCTCCAAATCCTGTGACGGTGGCTGGGAGAGGCGGATACGGGTCTGTCAAGGTGCTGCCGTGACCGGCCACCAGTGTGAAGGAACCGGAGAGGAAGTTAGACGGTGCAGTGAACAGAGGTGTCCTGGTGAGATGCAAATATAATCACTGTTATTGTCTACACTACAGTATGGCTTACTTTAATGGTCACCTTCAGCAGAGACAAGTCAACATCTATAGAGTAGTAGCTATAAAGAGCTATATCCAGCCTTGCTTTAGACAAGTCACTGTTGTTTTTCTTGGTAGAGTTGTATTTATGTAGCTAGGTGTAAACTAGCCCTATGGGATATGTAAGCAATGCATCAATGTTTTAAATAAATCAAAATACCATAGTAAAGAAACTTATCAGAAAAATATTTCATTGCCAAGGCATGCCTATATTATTTGGGACAGCCATTATTTTTGAATGCACTGTTTCTCAGAATATCAGGGCTGGTTTTGTAAATCATATAATTCCTTTCATCCAGTATGCAAGATACATCTTTGTAATACATTTGGGATAAATTCCATTGCAGGAAAAAAATGAACCTTGCTGTATTGTATATAGTGAGTGAATACATGTGGAACATTTTATAAAACGTAATTTAAAATTAAAAGGCACATCTTTCCCATTTTAATATAATGCTTAAATATATTTATTTGGAGCACATTTTACTTTGCCCTTCCAACAGATTTAAGCTTTTCCCACTGAAAGCTAATAAAGGTGCACTTTTGAGCTTCTTCAAAAGTGATGAATAAAGATGAAAACTGGTGAATCCGATCATATATAACTGTAAAGGCACATTGTCCTGAAGTAAAAGAATACGTTGCTGGATAGGTGCAAGATAACAAAATAAGGTGTAAGGAATATAAGATGTCTTGGGCATTCACTTGGGAAATTATGTGTTCTCACCTGCAAGCCAGGAAGCAGCAAAAATCAATTTAGCAATTTCTTTTACTTCTAGATATTTTGATGATTTGTTCTCTGATAGTCGGAGAAAGGCCTTAAATGGCTTTGGGTCAGGACATGGGTAATACATCAGATGTGAATTTTATGTTACCAAGTTATGTTATATTTTCATAGGCAGCATGTTTATCCCTTGACAGCCATCAACGAGCAGTTCTCAAGGTGTCTGCAGTACAGTAGAACAATGGATCTCATTTCATTTGAAGAATAACAATAGGACTATTTGTAGTTATGAGCTTATAATACTATACTGGAGAAGTTAACTAAACTTAACTTACATCTCAAATGATCTCTTTAATTTTGATAAGATACTCATTATTTGAATAGCAGTATGAAAGAGTATTTGTACTTGATTCCTAAAAAAATTATAATTTCCATGATTTATGCAGACTTCCTCTATGAAGGCACAGCACTAAGAGAATGTTAATATGAATCTTCTCAATAAGCAGATGTTCAGATTAACCAGCTTCTGCTTGTAAAACCATTCTTGAAATAATTTGCGTTTATATGTTTAAAAGTAAAACCACGCTGATGCAGTCCAATTTTCAAAGGTTGCCACCTGCTGTTAATAAAATACTTTACAGATGTATTTACAAGTCAAACGCACACAGGGCTTTATTTGCCATTTGGTAAATCTATTTACTTGATTAATTCCAGATTAGAATCAGTGTGATTATAGAAACCATAACCTAAAGCACCTTTTGATAAGCTATACTTGTGCAGAAGATTAAACATGAATAACAGGTTTGATTTCTTTGTTTCTAGACTGACATTTAGTAAAGCAGCTTTACATTTTATAAACACCAAGCAAAACTGGAAAGTGCTATACAGAGATGATCAGTCAAAGTATAAGCAAATTTCATGATTTGTATGATTTTCTTCAATAGCTCTAAAATAGTTCAGCAAAGCTATTTTTGTCTCAGTGGTTTCTTTTTCTGTGTAAGTCATTGAAAAACATGACAGGCTAAGATGTTATTTTTATTTTCCAATATTAGCATTGCTTTGCCATTAGCGTAAGACCAGATCCTTCTCTCTGTATATCTGTATAATGCATTTGTAAAGTGGATGAAACTGTGTCTGCATCACCCAGAGAGGTCTGTAGGCTTACAGAAAATTAAATTATAGCTGACTTTAAACTGTGGAAGCAAAAGGATAATAAAACTTTTTTCTGTTATGCTGGCTGCTGTTAGTAAGATACTTTGCAAACAGAGCTGTCTACTTGACTGACTGAAAATCTAGACTGGACTTTTTGTAGTTTGAGTCCTGCATTATCTGACCATTATAAAGTATTTTCATCATAGCTGATCAGTGATTCTCTGCAGATGGTTTGGGCAGGGACTTAATTACATCAGACACTCATAGAAGCTGAATTTAAGCAGCACTAAGAAAGGCAGGCTTAGAAATATTATCTGAAAGTTGGTTTCTCAAACAGCTTGATTTATAGAGTCATAGAATCAACTCGGTTGGAAAAGACCTTTAAGATCAAGTCTGACTGTTACCCTAGGACTGCCAAGTCCACCACTAAACCAGGTCAGACCATGTCACATTTCTGGACAAATGCTGAGTATCTTTGTGATTTGTTTATTTTCACAATTATGAATTTTAAAATGGTTGTTTCCTTCTTATTGTGTAATATGCTCAGAATAAAAACAAATATATGAAGATATTTTGGCTTCAGCCATTGTTCCGCTGTTACATTCGAAATGTCTAAAGTTAGATTTAACTCCCAGTAGGTCAGCAGTGTTAAGGATTTAGAACTCTGCATTAGAAGCATCCTTTTGTGAAGGATAACTTCACAAAATGGGAAACAAATCAGAGACAGGAAAAAAACCTTCCAGATTTGCTAAGCTGCTAGTCACATAGGAGTCATTGCAGAAAACTTACACAGAATAAAAGAACAATAGCTCTTTCTCGTAGGCATAAGGGAGACAGCTGGTTAACAAAAGAAATAGCAACCTGTTACTGATAAGGAGTTACATGGCAAGCTGATCAGACACTTTTAGAGAAATGTGTAAGAGAGACAAGCTAAGTCCCATCAAGTGTGTCAGTAAAAACTTAGAGATGTGAGAACTGAGAACAAAGTATGGTATTATTCAGGAGAGAAGACTTCTGAAAATTTATTTTTAGAATAATAGGACCATGTTCTTATTAGGTTCCAATAATATATAATTAGTTTCCAGAAATACTGAATTCTACAATAGTTACTTCTATAATAATTCTATACCTATCCCAATATTTATGCTTTACCAAGATTTTACATAAAACAGGTTCTCATTTTTTTTTTCTCATAAGCCTATTGTCAGTGGTAGCAAACATAATATAGGAATTGTTTTGACCAAAATGTTTCTGAAAGCAATGATGACTACCTTGTTTGTTATCAAAAAGATAACAATGCACAACTTCTGCTGAAGACTAATTATTTCCTACTGAAGGTGAAAGTTTTCTTCAGCATCAACACTAGCTACATACAGTAGAATATGAGAAGGGGAAAAAGATTCAAGTAGTTGTCAACAAGTAATTAAAATTAAACCTGTATGGTTTGTTTTAGCTCTGATCGCAGCAGTATTCTACAAGATGTTCAAAAGCTTTTTTCTGTTGCCTTTGTTGAAGATAACTTTGCCTGTGTCATTGAATTAGGATTCAAGAGACTAACTGTAGTTCTAGCTTTATTTGTAAGCTACTGTGTGCTGTTGGCTAACTTGCTTCACCCTATTGTTACCCTTTCCCATTTCTGTTAGCTGCCTGGGTAGATCATATAGTCTGTGAGGTTGTGTGTCTCTGTTGCTTTGCATGTTGTTCAGAGCTTCCTTATATCCCAGATGGTTTGTTTGCCTCTTGGAGATTTATGTCCTCTCACCAGTAATGTCAGAGGAAGACTATGCTTCTAGACTCCAGACTTTGTTGAGTGTTTATGCTTAGGTGGGATAAATTCAGGCCTGTCATTACAGGGTTGGTAAATCTGAGTACATACTATGTGTGGGAAGATGCTCCTGAATCACATCATTAGTAAAGGAGAGATCTGCTTTTTATTTGCCAATTTTATCGAATTTACTTCAGTATCTGCTGTTTGCTTCTAAATTTTAGCAATTCTCTATGATTTTGTACAGCTAGCTTACATTTATCTGTGGGTGTGTAATGAATTAATTGTGCCATAGTTAGAGAAATGCTTGAACTGGTCCTGAGCAGAGCCAGAATGGTCAGCAAAGCTTTTTAACTCAGATATAATACCACTGCAGTGTGACTGTAATGTCTTCATGGGCAACATTGGTTGGAGCCTCACAGATGCTTTAGTGTGGGTGGATGCCTGATGAGTAATTTCTGCAAGATATACTTTAGCTTTGTGAAGAACTGGTTTGTTTTTTATGTGCAGCAGTGCTTGATCCAAGGTATTTGTACAATGCATAGTCAGCCAGGGACCAGGAAAGCTTCTTTACCTGGGCTAAATGATACCTCTTCCAAGCTCTGACTTTTTCCCATATCTCTTTCCTGATAACTCAGTCTTGGGAATGCCTTTTACTCTGAACACAATGCACAGGTGCACAGATTATCTCTGGCACTAGGCTAAAATTGAAATATAACCTTGAGTTCTGAAAAGCACGACACAAAAGTACACAAGAAGTAGCCTTCCAAACAGATGGGAAATCTCTGATACTACCTGTGACATGCTAATGTAAAAGAGAAAATATGGTGTCTATAAGTATGGATATATATATGCGCATAGTTTTGGTTTGGGGATTGGTTTTGGGGTTGTGGGTTTGGTTTTTTTGTTTGTTTGTTTTTGTTTGTTTTTGGTTTTTTGTGTTTTTTTTTGTTTGTTTTTGTTTTGTTTTGTTTTGTTTTAATAAAATAAACCATGCTTAACATTCAGTGTTTGGAGGGAAGTAAGAGTTTCAGTTCTGAGAATCAGCACCTAAAGTGTTGATTAGTGAGCACAATGCATTTGAAATGGCCACAGCTGCATGACAAATATGCTTCTCAAAGAGCTCTAAGCTTTAGCAAATTTATGTGATTTATAATATTACCTCCTCATTATGTTAATTTACTCTCACAAATCAGAACATTTCTTTTGTTTATAAGGTTATAATAGAATGTAAATTGCATTTGCTTATGTCACCAGATGGTTTATGTTTATCAAAATCTGGCTTTTCGCATTTTAACACTGGCCTGATGCATTCACTTTTTGGCCATGTCTAAAGCAGTGCTAGTATTCTATATTAGGAATATAACTGACTTTCTTTGGGTTTTTGCCATTAGTGGATCTCTTGATTTTTTAGCAGCACCAACTGTCGTGATTTACGATTCAGGAATGCTGATGGTGAGGCAAATTTAGCAAGCAATTTTTCTGCCCAACTGTGATTCATATTAGTATTACTGAGCCATCTGCTAGGTATTCTTTGTCCTCCACAAAAAGAGGGTACATCTTCGTGTAGAAGTCTGCTCACTTCCCTTACTCACCGTAGAGTCAGCAGAAGTACAAAACAGGAAAGATGGACAGTTTTGTGGGTTAGGAAATGGGATTGACGCAATCTGTGGTATGTTCCTGCTTCTGCTAGAGATTTCCCATACAACCATGGGTGAATCATTGAATTGCTTCCTGCCTTATCACCCCATCTGCTATAGTGATAGACTTTTCTTTCTCTCTTTTTCTTGTTTTGTAGCTCCTTTGCTGTAATGCAGTGGGGTTCAATTTTCCTGAAATAGAAATAATAATATTCATGGCTTTTCCCTGCTGAACTTGGAATTAATTAGATTTCAGTAATGAGTATCTGTCAGTTGTGAGGTGACTTCAACCAGATGTTTGCTGTTTGCAAAAATCATAAAATGGGAATCTACAGTAAAAAAAAAAAAAAAAAGAGCAAAAGGAATCTGTAAATCACGACCGTGTGAAAATAAAACACAGAGCATTTGCAGAAGCTTTTTTTCCCCATGCAGTTCTATTATTACAAAATCGTGGAAATATTTTTTCCCTTTAAATGATATTACAATTTTGTTTTCTAGCCCCTGTCCTGGGTTCAGTTCCACATTATTGACTGTACTTGCTTAATTACCAACTGGCACTGAAACACATTTCAAGGAAATAACCTGCTTTTTGGTCTTCAGAATATGCAGCTCTTATTTGATATCTTTAGCATATTTAACATTTCAACTGTGGTTTCAGAACAGATTCTTTCACATAGAGTTTAAGTTTCAGAAAAATCTTTAAAAATTTTAGTGTAAGAAAGATAAGCATCACTGCTTATTACATTTGAAGAATCATGATCTTCTGGTAGGTGCTTAATGTTATTGATCAAAACAGAGCAGCAAAAAAAGATTCAAACCTATAAACATTGAGACTGCAACCTAGAGAATGTTTGCTGAGGAGAATAAAAGTACAAGTTATATGAAATAAATAGCATCACAAAGATATTATATAAAACCTACAAGTTTTGCATTTTTCCAGTTTTGTACTTCATTCTTAAAATTAAACTAAATTACGTTAACATATACATCTCAGGAAAAATTAGGATAAGATTAAAGATATACTTTCCTGATACAAAATATATTTTTAATGTTAATATTTCTATTTAAATTCTCATTTCTAAATGGCAGCACCATATGAAATATGTCCTGAAGACTATTTGATGTCAATGGTGTGGAAAAGGACCCCAGCTGGGGACATGGCATTCAATCGATGTCCTCTCAATGCCACAGGTACAGTATTATTTTGAAATTTTATGAAGAAAAAAAAAAAAGATATCTTTTGCATTGTGTTCTAGACATAATCATTACTAGACTCCTATACATATGTATGTATGCATGTACATGAATATATCTCTATAAAATGCACATATTTATAGTGTACATATATAAATATAGTATATACATGTACATATACTCTTATAGCTTACATATATGCATGGGTCTCTGTGGTGTATATATATGTATACACATACATGTATGCATTATAGGCAGGGAGAAAAAGCTCAGAACAAATCAATTTGACATAACCTATCAGGCAAAGTGAAAATGAAGCAAAACATTAAAATATTTGTAATTAAGAAAAGGCTGCTATAACCCCACCAAGTGAACACTGAAATGTATTTCAGGATCTAATACTACTGTTCTCTGTATACTGACAATCATTGCATGAAATTGTTTCTCTGTGTGCTTTTGAAATAGCGTGGAATGTAGTTTAAATAAGGTTCATTTTTTCAAATTGCTCTCACTTATATAAATATTTTCTGTCTTTGTGACTTACAGGCACCACTAGCAGACGCTGCTCTCTCAGTGTTCATGGAGTGGCCTTCTGGGAACATCCAAGCTTTGCTAGATGCATATCAAATGAGTACAGACACTTGCAGCATTCAGTAGGTGCAAAGCCAGCTTTAGTACTTGCTCTGTTTATTCATTACTAATCACTGGTGTGAAAAAATCCCTTACTTATTTACTTTCAAGTAAAATTTGTGATAATGACTGCCAGGAGTAAAATAGACCTAAGAAAGAAGAATTTATATTAATATATATTATTCTGATGTTACGTGTTGGTGGCGTTTGAGTGAAAAAAACCTTTGTCTTGCTTTAAAAATGGAAAAATTAATAAGATTCCCTTCTTTCATGTCCGCTGTGAATTTTTTATAGAGGTCAGAGGTAAGACATATTTTGGTTTATTAGAAAATGAGATGTGAATAAATGAGGTTTACTGGAAGAGTGACCTGCTGAGTAATTTTATACTACCTTGAATTCTTTAATTGCACACTAGGAAGTCAGAAATAATGATCTCTTTGTTATCAAATTTATAACTTTCCCTTCAAATGTAACGATAGGAAATGATTATAGCTTAAAGCTGCTGCTCTAGATGAAGCAACATTATGGGGGCTTTTAGTATGCTTAACAAAAAGTTTAGTTGCAAAGCACATGTATTATACATTTATCTACTACCTAAGTATGTTTATATGCATAGATGTAATACATTGTATATATTGCATTATAAATATACTACCGTGGTATATTCTAGGTATATTCATTACATGGTATTTCCATAGCCAAAGCATTCAGCCAGGTTAATACTATTTGTGGGATGAACTTATTTGAAGAAGACTCATGAACAATGATGTTTGCCTACATGATATATTTTACTGACACTCTTATTACTCTGCCTCCTTTTCCAAAGGCCACTGCTCCATTTATCATTTAGCAGAGAAGCACTTCTGTAGCATGTCTAAAAATCTTTGGCGGCTTGAAAAGTAGTAGCCTGGCTGTCATTCCTCAAATCGGTCTTGCCAGATAGAGGACATTTTGATAAATTCCTTTGAGCTGCATTTCTGTTTCATTAGATTCCAGTTTAATTGAGGCCTGGGATTATTTTCAGGGTAAGCCAAAGCAAGCACTACTTTTAAAATAATGTAGGATAAAGGGATAAAGTCCCTACTGAAAAGAAACTTTCCTATTTTGTATAGCTGTCTGCATATTGTTCTATTGCTTTAGTGTTCATGTTTAAAAAAACACCTTAAATTGGCTGTAATTATTTTGCATTTTATTTTTTTGATATTTTATTATTTTGCATTTACTATGCTGAAACATACGTTGTGGGTATTGACCTCAATGTATTTGTAGTTCATTTTCTCAGAGTCTTTATTTTGATAAGTAGCATAATAAAGGCAATGACCACAGGCAATACATGTGTATATATACACACAGCTTTAAATACTAATAATGTAATAAGGCAGATCAAAAAAATTACTTTTTTTGTGATTCAAACATTGAGATATTTCAAAGTTAAGCAAATCACTTCCTTGTTTTATTTAAATATCACAATCTTCTAAAATATTTAAAGGATTTTGAAATATTTTGAAGTATTTAGTCATCTTGACCTGCATGATGGGAAGATGGTCCTTTTAGAATTTTGTTCATCTGCTCTTACATTTTCGGATTTCATATCAGCATTTATTCGTAGTGTTTATCCTCATGTCACTGATTCGCTAGTGATATTCAGGCATTTCTTTTTGGGTTACTGCAAGAAGGCTTTCATAAGCAACTCAAACAGTGGGAAAAGCTCTTTCATGTTATTCAGTGGTTTGACTTGCATGGCTAACTTTTGGTGAGGCGCTGATATTTTTTGAAGAGCTGCAAGTCTGCCCGGCAGGAAGGGGGCATCGTTGGTCAAAAGAAGACGTTTCTAACCCAGATCAGATTTATCTATTTTTCTATCCTTTTTTTTCCCTCTAAATATTATAAGTATGATTGCACCACACTGTGAAATAACTTTTGCCAAAGAACATTTAAAAATACCTAAAGCATCTTTAAAATTACACAAGTATCTAAACATCATTCAGTCTTGTCTATATGCATAAAAGTTAAAGGAGAAAAGTGGATTTCTTTTACACTTTGGAGCTGCTCACAAAGAAAATCAGCTTGGTTTACATCTTACTCCTTCTCAAAGTGAACAACACAGCTTATTTAAAGAATTGTAGAAAATAAAGACCTATAAGGTCATCACCCTGCAAATGTAGGCTCGTCCCCCCACGATACATATGTCTGCTCTATAAATCGCTGAAAGTAGGGCTTTATAAGGAAGCTGCTGACAGACGGTGTTGCTGTAATAAATATGTGTGCTTATGAAAGCATTTGTGAGATGCCTCAGTATGCTTAACTTACCAATAAAGTTACTCTACCAACTCAGACCACGAGTAGTGGGGGGTGTAACTCAGTTCTATGTATGTTCCTGTAAAATCTGAGTCTGAGCTGAATCCCTTTCATTTCTTACCTGAAATATATAAAGCAAAAGTAGGTGCATAGTCTTCAAAAATTATATTTCTAAAGTTGAATTAACACAATTGATATACATAAAATACTTAACACATTAAAATATGCCCACTTGGAGGAATGCAGAGGAGTACCTGCTTCTTTGCTCTCCAAACAAGCCACGTATGTTCCAGAAACAACCCAGAAGTCATATATTTGAATTCACATGGAGCTGTGCCCAAGCACATCCTCTCTAAAGAAAAGCATTTCATGTGCTGGGGAGCCAGAGAATGCTGCCTTGGCCACACACCCTTACAACCTTGCTGCACAATTTCCGAACTGGGAGCTTACAGTTATGCTAGTAGATAAACTAAACAGGGTAACTGCCCAAGCTTAAACACTGCCCTTGCAGTCATTTATACTGTTTAACTGTTTATCTGTTAGCACACTCCCTAGCATGTTTTAAGACCATACCAGCGAGCACTCCGCCAAACAGTCACTAGCATCCTTTAGAGGATAGCATGACAGAGAGACCATTTCTAGCAGGCAATAAAACCACTGTTTTTTGGGACAGAAAGGCAAAGAGAGTTTAACATGAGGATTACAAGTTGTCTATGTTTGTTGGCCTCAGGGCTAGACAATATTCCCATGACTATTTTATTTACCTGTATTTACTCTTTCTATAGTAGTAACACCTTACATTTGGACAGCTTGAACTGTGAGTTGCGGGATTCAAGGGTATATGTATTACTGGAGCAAGTACAGCAAAGGGCCACTACAATAAGCATCCTTCCTACAAGAAAGGGCTGAGAGAGGTGGAGCTGTTGAGCCTCGAGTAGGGAAAACTAAGGAGGGATCTTATCAATGTATATAAGTACTGGAAGGGAAGGTACAAGGAAAACAGAGCCAGGCTCTTTTCAGTGGTGCCCAATGACAGGACAAGAGACACTGAGGACAAAGTGAAATACAGGAGGTACTCTCTGAACGTCAGGAAACATTTTTTCACTTCTTCACTTTGAGAGTGACTGAGCACTGGCACAGGTTGCCCAGAAAGGTTGTGGAGTCTCCATCCCTGGAGACATTCAAAAGCTGTCTGGACATGGTCCTAGTCAACCTGTTCTACATGACCATGTTTGAGCTGGGAGATTGGACCAGATGACCTCCAGAGATGCCTTACAGCTTCATCTACCATGATTTTGTAACTACCTGAAAGAAAGATGGAGCAAGGAAGTGGCTGGTC
The DNA here is from genome assembly GCA_009867235.2 of Psittacus erithacus. NCBI lineage: Eukaryota > Metazoa > Chordata > Aves > Psittaciformes > Psittacidae > Psittacus > Psittacus erithacus. The sequence goes on from WYDI02042592.1 coordinate 65,775, forward strand.
TGTTCTCCCAGGTAACAAGCTAGAGGACAAGAGGAAACAGCCTCAAGCTGTGCCAGGGGCGGTTTAGATTGGATATTAGGAAAAAGTTCTTCACCGAAAGGATAGTCAGGCATTTGAATAGACTCCCTAGGGAAGTGGTGGAATCACTGTCCCTGGAAGTGTTCAAAAAACATGCACATTTTTAGTGAACCTTAGTGACATGGTTTAGTGGTGGACTTGGCAGTCTTGGGGTGATGGTTGGACTTGATGTTCTTAAAAGTCTTTTCTAACCTAGTTCAGTCTATGATTGTATGATTCTGAGATTCTGTGACTCGCATGATTCCAGAAAATTGGAAATTCACATAGGCAGAAATCCTGAAAAGTTAATTCATAGACTTCCACTCTAACATCAGCATGAATTTTACATTCTTCCTAAAGATAACCTTTTCCTAGAAATGTTAATACAGGTTTTGAGCAGTTCTCCTCATTAAGCCAGAATTCTGTGCTGTATGTGGCGTGGAATTTTACCATATAACCACAGGTAGTTAACTCCTGAAGACTTTTTCCTTACTCTATGTACCTAGAGTAGGTTCATTGCCTTGTGCACAAAGCTTCTTGTATTTGTATGGTTTTCTCTAATACTTACCTGGAAGTGACATGGGACAAATTTCAAACTTTAATAAGCAATATGTAAATATCAGAAACTCAGCTACTCTGTGTGTTCTTCAGCTTGAGTCAAGATGTCTACGGAGACCAAGATGGTAGTTATGTAAATCATGCTAAAATGGCACTATCTTTTCATCTCAAAATCCATTTGGAAGTCTGTTTGCAAAGATGAAGAGTCAGTAAAGTAGAAAATACACTTGTAATGCTAAAGATAATATACTTTGCTCATAACCCCCAGCATCATGAATAATTTAGCTCTTTTGCCAGATGCTTACAAAATGTGTTACGCGGAATTACTGCCTCTACTCAGATAGGCATGTACTGACACTTCGGATGCAGGGTACTGCCACCTCAGAAGAAATCAGGGTTTTCCAATTTTTGATACATGCATCAATATTGTACTTAATGTTTTATTGCAACAGTTTCAGAGTAATTCAGAATCTTTAATTAATGTATCTGCTTAATATATGCTTGAGATCAGGCTGTGTTCCATCTCCATTTTTTGGTTATGGAGAACTGAGTGAGACTGATTAAGCAAGAAATTTACCTGTGGTCGTCTGAGTTAGTGCCTAACTAACGTACTTCTCCATATGACAGCACAAAATCCCTAGCATGGTAAAAATAAAATAACTGCAAGGCCTCTGATGAGGCTATTCAGTGGAGTACGATGAAACAGTGAAGGGGAATGGTTTAGCTTGTGGAGTGGAGATTGACAGTCAGCTTACATCTTTCAAGGGCACTGTGCCCTATACAATTCCTGTGTAGGAGCTTCAGTAAAAGCAGTTAAGAGGATGATTCACTTCAGCTATGCCACAAACGTACAGCCTGTACTTTCATTAGTTTAATTTACCTTGTGCACTATGAATACAAGCCCCTTTTAAGACTAGGTATGATAATTAGGTCATTTTGAATAATGAAACCAATTAGTTATGAATAATTTAGCCAACATTTGGTACAAATCACTTATCAAATGAATTCAACAAATACTATTTGACCAGCTTATACACCTAATTGACTAACATGAAAAATTATTCACTGAACAAATTAAAGGACAAAAATGCCAAAATCCATGGCATAAACCCTTGGGAAATTATTTAGTTAGCTCTAATAATAATACTTAAGGAATCTAATTACGATTGTTCTAACTAAAGCACTATAAGTGGAAAATGCAAAGTGATAAATAGGTATGCCTTGCCTTCTGGAATCATGACCTAGAGGATCAAGCAATAACTTGATGAACAGAAAAAGAAACACTGCAGATTATATATCACTTTTTGTTCTGAATTTCTTGTATTAACCTAGTGTGTTTGCAGTGCCTGCAGCTTTGCATTAAGAAAATGCTCTTAGCCAAGCATGATATTTCAGCACTGTTGCCATTCATCTCTGCAGCTAGGGAGGAATATTTTGCCTAATAATGCACAAGTTGTTAAATGTGTTCTTAAGAAAGAGGAAATTACAGCAAAGAAAGTCTTCCAGGTGTCTGTTTTATTGTGGATGCAGGTGAAGTAATGTGAAGTAAGATCTACTGGCAGGGGATATCCTTTCTTCAATTCCTTATGAATAGTTCTTGGTCACATACTCATCACCAGACTTCAGTTAGGAGGGAGAAATTTCCCTGCTTTCCCAAAATTTGGAGGGTTTTTTTTTTCCTCTTATAGACATAGTGTCCTGGGTTCAGCAGTAGCAGTCATTTTTCTCCTTCTTAGTAGCTGGTGCAGGGCTGTGCTTTTGACTTTTGACCTGGGAACAGTGCTGATAACACCGATGGTTTTAGTTGCTGCTAAGTGATGTTTACTCTGACCAAGGACTTTCTGAGCCTCATGCTCTGCCAGGGAGGAGGGGAAGCCAGGAGGAAGCGAGACAGGACGCCTGACCCAAACTGACCAAAGAGGTATTTCACAGCACGTCATGCCTAGGATGTAAACTGAGGGCAGTCACCTGGAAGGGAGATCGCTGCTCAGGTTGGGCTGGGTATCAGTCGGCGAGTGGTGAGCGGCTGTATTCTCTTTCCTTTTTATTTCCCTTATCATTATTATTATTGGTGGCAAGCAGTGGTTTGTGTTATACCTTAGTTACTGGACTGTTCTTATCTCAACCCGTGGGAGTTACATTCTGTTGATTCTCCTCCC
>WYDI02042593.1:0-12520 GCA_009867235.2 Psittacus erithacus
GGGGGGTTTGTTTCTCTTTTTTTGGTTGGTTTGTTTTGTTTTAATTTATCTTTGAAGCTGTAGCTATTGAGGCTGGAAGTGGCATGCCTAGACTTCAGCTCCTTCTTGGTCTGTAGGAGTGACCTACCAGGATGGAAAAGAGTTTTCTTGAAAACTGATAAGTAAAGGGTCAACTGAGTATGACAGTTCTGTCAGAATAAAAAAGTCGTTAATTAACACTTGTCATCTGTGACAGTCACAGGTAATTCCCCCACTGGCAGGTCTTTGCATTTGTCAAATAGATTGCCGTTATTCCTTCGACAACTGGACCATGAAATCTAATTTTGCTAGGTATTGCTGTTTTCACCAGGTTTTGAAATGCATCAAAATAAGCAGGGAAAGTGTCTGAAAACACCAGGAGCACACAAGTGTTCCTCTTAGGACAAGGGGCTTTGCTCTGACAAATGGCAAGTAATTAATTGCAAACAGCAAATTGGTCTCGCATGACAAGTTTTGAGGTCATAATCAAAAAAGAACCCAAAACATAAACTACCTATTGATGGTTAGCTGCAATAAGTGAATGCTTGAAAGACAATAGAAAACATTATCTGGCTTTCATTCTGTAAATTATTTATGATGAATGAAATTGATAACTATATACCGAGCAATCTTTCACATACAAGTAGTAGAAGTTGGTCTTTTAAAGTAACTGCTTTTTTGTTCTTAAATGGAAACAGCCTAGAAGTTTTGTACAGGTATGGCATTAGAAATGACATAAATAGTAATTCAAGAAAAATACTTCCTGTTTTCAAGATCAGAATTATCTGTATAAACTCACATATATAGTATGTGCTTTCCTTAGATACTACAAAATACAAATATCCCAGCAACTGCTGAGAAAATTTGCACCCTGTTGAATCTGAAGAAATTTCTGCTTTTGGTTTCAGTGAGGCAACTGCTTCTTCTCTAGAGTAAATACATGTGTTAGACATGGGCGGGCTTCAGGACATTGCGGAGTAACCACTAATGTTGACATTGTCTTCCCAAGACTTGATTGTCTTTTTTGCTTTGTACATACTGCACTGACGTTTTCTGCTGGGATAACTTAGTCAGACATGTATCTTGAAATGCCTCCAATTCTCATTTCAACTCATAACATGTGACTGAGCACATGCTTTTGAATATCTCTAAAACCAAGCATAGCATGAAGGCTGGAATTATGCATGACTGTGTGTGCTAGTAATAGAGCAGGGAGTTTGAAATGGCCCAAACATGAGCTTCTTTGCACAAGTGATGTAGATGACCTGTACAGTTTCATATTTCAGGAGTCATGGTGTAAGCAATTGACACTAATAATACTGGGATTTTATGTGATCTTCCTGCAGACAGGGTTAATATTGACTCCAAAGGAAGAGATCTTCACCTAATTTGCAACAGATCTCTTCTGAGAATTTTTCTGAAGGAAGAGAGTGTAGGGATTCAGGTTAACTATCCAGAAGGGAATGAAAATGGCACAGTGGGATGAAAAAGATTTCTTCAAATATAATTATAAAATGTCTTTCTGCTATGTGACTTTCCAGTAAGTCCCTATTGTCCCTCCTCATCCATTTCTCAGTGTGTATATTGCTATTGGTGCCTTGCAGACTGGTGCTCTGATTCCACATGATGCCTCTGACAAAAGGATGATATAAACGTGAGTTACTCCTACAAGACAGCTGATGTTGGAATTGGTTATTTTTTTGTCTACTTTATTAGCAAATACCAATCCCACCTTTTCTTGCACTTGCCACCTTAGATACTAGCATTTTCTCCAATACTTGGTTTCACTATTGCTTTTCTAGTTGATTATTTCTACAATTTTCAAGTTTTGCCAGTGCTTTGTCATATTTCATAAGATAGCAACTTTTCACTTTATATTTTAGAGTTTTCTGGTGCTGAGATTGTAGTAGCATGCATACCTTGTATTTGCCAGTCATCAGTGTGCTGCTGCCTGCCTTGATTGATGTACTCCTATCTCTTGTAATTTGTTGTATCTTGCTAGCCTTCTCTCCCCTTTTTCATGGTTAGAAGCACTGGCTACTGCTCTCCCATAAAAATAGTTTATATACATCAGTCAACGTTGTATGTGAATTTGATTTTCACATCTGTGAAAAGTGCAATGTGTTACAATGTTCAGAGATTGTATAAAATTGTAGAAAAGCTTGTTCCTTCCTGCAGTCCATAAATATCCATTCTATACAAAAGGATTTACAGTGCTGTATTTGTGGCACATAAATGCTCAAGTTACTCCATAATATTCTTGGAATGCTTTTACTTGCCTATCCAGCTTGAATTTGTGTGTGTACATGCATATGTGTAACTTATTTTTTGCAACTACCATTGCTATTTTAGCTATTTTATCTGATTTTGCATCTTAAGCTTCTTTCTTACTTTTGCTAGAAAGATGGGTAATTTCATTTTCTTCTGTATGAGATGTGTGGTTGAAAACTTATGACTATTAAGTAATAAAAGTATATACTGTTGCATTTACTCTCAGCCTGCTTTTTATTTTCCCTCTGCAAGCCTTTGAAAATACTTGTATCATAAGAAGGTGTTCATTTTGCAAAGGCAGCTTTTCAATTAAGTTTATTTTTTTTGATCAAACTTAGCTCTCAAGGATTTCCAGTTCCTGCTGGCTCAGAGAAGAAAAAGACTTCTACTGAATATTGTACTGTTCTGAAATTTCAGAAGTACTTACTAATCATAATATGCAAGTCTTTTTAAAATACTTCAGAAATTCACTCAAAACTCTGACTTATGTTTCAAGAGACAGTAAAGCTTGATGCTCCTATTAAAGCAACTGGATAAGAAGCGTCAAATAAGAGAGGCTTCTCCAAGATTCTAGCTTCTGTGAAATATAAATATGACTCATAAAACCCCCTGAAAGTGGAAAAGACCAGAACCACTTCCACAGGAATAGCAGGAAAATTGTCTTAACCTCCATTTTATGTTCATGCATATTTAACGTGTGATTTCTGCATTTGAATAAATAATATGTACTTTTATATCCTAAATGGTGATACATAGATGGTAAGTTTCTGGCTTTGATGTGTTTCAGCTTTTTCTACAAGCTATGAAGCTCTAACCTTTGAAAGTGCCATAAGAGACCAAGGAAAATAGTGAATTAATATAGATCTTGGTGAGTGGGCATGAATCAAGCTTTATGAAAAAATGCTGGTGGTTTTTTGGACTCTATGTACATCACCCAACATGTCATAGAATCATAGAATACAGTGTTGGAAGGGACCCCAAGGATCATCTGCTCCATCCTTTCTCGGCAAAGCATGACCTAAACTAGATGGCCCAGCACCCTCTCCAGCCAAATCTTCAGTGTTTAATGTAAGTATTAGCTGATACCAGGGTTATTATTATTTAATGTTACTTTCTGAGAAAGAAATCTGGTCTGTTCAGAAAATAAGGATTAAATTCTTTGTACAAAAGCTTTTCCTGCAACTTTTCATTTTCAATTCAAAGACCTCAAAACTGCTTTAGGTAAAACATTTAATACTGGGGCGAAATGTGGTGTCAACTTTAGAGAACAGAGGTAGTGTCACATTTATGTTCAAAAGCTCGGCCTGGACATATCATTAATGTATTTTTCCTTAGCTATTATGAAAAAAAAGGCTAAGAAAGATCTAAATACTGTAATAATTAAAAAATTAAAAAAGGGAAATTATTTTTCCCTTAAAAAAGCAGAGGGAAAAAGACAAAACAAAACAAAGCAGACAAAACCAAAACAACCCACCATATAAAAAAACAAAACAAAAAAAAACCAAAAAGAAACCAAAAAGAACAAAACCAAACCAGGAATTAACCCAAGCAATATATAAGTAATGTTTAGGGACTATTTGCAATATGAAAACCTAAAAAAAGAATGACCGTCGCATTTGGAACAAAATAATCGCTACAATACTAGGAATTCTACTTTTGAGAATTGGGAAAAGAGAAATTTTATGCAAGTGTTGAAAAACGGAACACTAGGAATATGTGCCTCAAAACTTTAATTTTAAAAAAATTATTCAGAATAATGTAAAGTCATGTGTATTGGAAGCACAAACATGACAGTTATTACTGAATCTCAGGAGTTTTTAGTCTTATTTCAGAATATAATGTGTGAACTAGAAGTTCTGAGTCTTTATTTGAATGCAGATGCCCAGTGTATGTAAATCCAATTAAATCAATATTTTTTCTGTGGTAGTTCATGGTTGTACAATGCTGCATTTAAAGTAACTTATAATTTTTATCCTTAAGAAATTTCATTTGGGCTACATCCTGAAAGAGCAAAGAATCTCATTTATGTCATAAGAACATTAAACCCAGTTATTTTTATTAAAATATTGATTTTTTTCTATGAAAAACCCTAATTTCAGCTTACTAATAGAAAATACTCATATGCGAGTCAACTCTCCTTAATTATCCATTTTAGTTAATTATGAATTTAAATTAAAAAAAACCCAAAGGATAATAGATTTTGTGTAACCAGACCATGCTTTGAATACTTGAAAATGTTTTGTGGGTTTTTGCTTTTGTTTTGGTTTTTTTCTGCTGCATGTTTGTTGTATTTAGCCAAGCTTCCAGGTGTTCAGTGCAATATGCCTAAGATGGTTAAAGAAAAATATTAAGAAACCACTGAAAAAGCAATTTAGGAATTAAGTGATAATTTTTCTACATGGTGAGCATTTCTCAGAGAGATAGCCTCCAGTTTTGTTCAAGAGTGTCTTGGTTTAAATGTGGTTTTGATGAGCTAAGGCAGAGTGCTAAACAATATGAGTAAAAATAGGCAGATTTGATAAAATGATTCAGATATACTTGGTCGAATAAGAAAAGTTGTTGGAGGGAACTTGAAGAGCTGTGTGAACTGGTAGAAGGATAAAAGATAAAACAGGCAGGTGCATTATTAATGTTATCAAACAGTTAATGAATTTGGAAAGGGAAAACAATACAACAGTTCTGGGTGCAAACAAAGATTTTTGCCTGGTTTAATGCTCGTCAGAAAAACAAACAAGGTATTACATGTTTAAATTACAGAAAGGAAATAATTCCTAGATTATTATGGCAGAACTTAATCAATGACTAGACCTGCTTAGATCAAAAACAACTGAACTGATTTTGGTGGTATCTATCATACAGAGAATTGAAGTTTCTCACACTTGCTTGTTTCATACTTCAGGCCTCAAGGGAGACCTGAGCTGAATGGCAGCAAAAGTAAAACTGATTGAAGTCTACACTTTTGCTACAGGAGTGAGAGGAGTGAGAAATGTAACAAATTTCAGGCCAGAAACAAATTCATAGTCCTAGCATCTAAAACCCAATTTTGACTCTTGGACAAGCAGACATTCTCAGGATCACATGCAACATCACAGCTGGTCAAGGAAATGCCTCAGCTGTCTCTTCCAGGAGTTGTCAAAACCTCCTGACTTGAGCAAATGACTTCCACATGCACAGCAAGTCATTTTGAAATCCAGTCAGAAGAGATGCTAATTGGATCAATCTTCTCCATGAACACTCATGATTATATCTGATTTCATGGGTGTAGCTATTTCTTACATCCCTTGACATCATATTTTACCAAAAAGAAAGATTTCGTTAGATTCAAAGATAACACTTTCCTTGAGCTGTTACTTTTATTCTTGTTCTTTGGTCCAGTGATAGCAATTGATCCTGAGGTACAGTTGCTCCTGTAGTGAACTAGAAAAAATGGACAGAGAGATGTGTGATTTCAGAAAACTTACTGTCAGCTATTGTGGTCAATTGTTCCATGTGATCATGCTTACCAGATTTCTTAACAACCAGTAAGAGTCATGACTCATGTCTTGGTATATTCCTGACTACTTTCTACTATTTCAGAACTCTAATTTCTCATGCTACACTTTAAAAAAAAAAATTGCCTTTTTAAAATGCCATTTCTTTAAGTGGTTGGGATGAACACTGCTATTTGAGATCAGCCCTTGAAAGAAACAAGGTTTAGACTCCAAGTGAAAAATCTTTTACTGAGGTACCACAACTTGAGATCTTATAGTACATATGGCTGCTATTTAGACTGTTCTCAAAGACTTTAGGGTTCATCCTGGAACATCCCTAGATACTCAGTAAAGCAAATACGGAAAATGTTCATGTTTGCTTTAGAAATACAGACTAGAAGTATGTTTTAACCCAAAATGTTAATCTGTCAGTATCAGGAAAAGCTACATTTAATACACTATGGATAACTTTTTTTACTAGATTAATTAATTTTGACTGAATTTTGTGAATATTCTTTAATTTTGGTGGAAACTCTGGATGGCTTTACACATTGCCTGACATCTTTCGTCATGAGGGTAGCTATTATAAGTGCCTGATTGTTACTTGGACAGCAAATGTCAGTTGCTTTGTTTATTACTGCAGAATCAACTGATTTTAGAACAAGCAAAGGGAATATATATATATATACACACACACATATACACTAAAACTTCTGCTACTGATTATATTGTCTTTGGCCTTTTTTCATCCTGTTTCTTATCAATCAAATTTAAAAGACTTTAAATCAATGTATTAAAAACCATTGAAATATGTGTAGTGCTGTTCTGTATCCTAGCAGATCCCTCTGTATGTACGGTTCTTGAACACATGTAGGGTTCTGAATATGGGTATTGAAGCAATGTGTTCATATTGCATTTTTGTAGTAAATCCAAGTCTTCCCATCGTGTTTGTGGATTTGAAAGTGAAAACTTAATACAAACAGTGAAATAATTAATATTAGTCATGTTTCACAGGCCTCTTAACCATCCTACTGCTCAGACGTGTGAATGCACAACATAAAGAACTGCTACTCTTTCCCCTTGAGCTGCCTTTCAAAAGGGATTAATCTGATTTATTTGATTGAATTTTTGAGCTTCATTCAAAGACATCCTGTATTTCAGGAGGAATGCAAAACTGCAATAAATTTCATTATGGTGCCTCTTCCCAACTAAATCAACTCACCAAGTTATATTTAGCAGAATACCATACTTCTGAACTACTGAAACAAATTTGTCTGGGCTTTCAATGGGACTCAGTAATGATGAAATCTAACGCCTTGAATGTAAATTCTTTGTTTTGTACTGTGCACCCTGGCTTTATAAATACTTGAAAATTGTAAGATGCAGTATAATCAGAGGAAGGCATAAAACTGTTATATGTATATTGCAGTTATATAAATATTATATTTGAAACACTTATTTTAAAATGCAGATTACACATGTGTTTCTGTAATCTTCAAACCAGATAAGGCTGAAAAACAGAGACTATGAGGGATTGTCGTTCGGATCTGGAATGTCACCATACTGAAAGAGAGGAACCTGATGGCTGAAGACAAATATGCAGCTACACCAAAAAGAGTGTTTTGACCCCTCCACAAGTCTTTCATTCATCCTGTTTAAAGTAACACACCAGACAAAGTACCGAATTTTATTGTTCCATGATGTTACTTTCAGATGCTCCTAAATAACTCTTGTTGCTACAGCTGCCAAGACTCACCTGATAAAACACACTTTGACTGAGTTAATCATCCCATTCTCTGGAGTCATAAAAGTAAGGCAACAGTTCATCTTTTCTGAAGGGTAGAAAATAGAACTTGAAGCCTCTAAGTCTGTTATGCTGTTAGTTACTGGGAAACTGTTCCATGCCTTATTTGTATAAACTGTGAAAACAAAGAAGGGACAGAGATTCTGGAATACTTGTCAAACTGTGCAGTCCTGTATCTATTCTGGAAAAGAGAAGACTGTGTGGTGGCCTTATAACAGCCTTCCAGTATCTGAAGGGGGACTACAAGGATGCTGGAGAAGGACTCTTCATCAGGAATTGTAGCAATAGGACCGAGGTAATGGGTTTAAACTTAAACAGGGGAACTTCAGGTTAGATATAAGGAAGAAGTGCATTACTGTGAGGGTGGTGAGGCACTGGAAAAGGTTGCCGAAAGAACTGGTAAATGTTCCATCCCTGGCGGTGTTCAAGGCCAGGTTGAACAGAGCCTTAAGCAACAAGGTCTATGGTGAGCCATCCGTTCCCATGGCAGGGAGGTTGGAACTGGATGATCCTAAGGTCCTTTCCGACTCTAACCATTCTATGATTCTACGAATTAAATGAGACACTTTAGGAAATAAGAGATATCATCCCCTCTGGAGAAGTAGCCCTTTATTTTCATCTTCTTACAGGTTAAGCTGTTCTTCTTGGCTTCTTTGGACAGAGCTGTCCTGAATACCTGACAGAATAAGTATATTTTGAATGGTCAGGTTTTGAGCGCAAATTAGAAATGTATTGAAACGATGGTTAAAAATTAATTCTTCCCCTCATCCCCTACCCGTCCTTTATCTCAGCAAGTTCCCCTTTTGACAGCTGGCTCTCTGATTATTTTCTGAAATTTAAAAAAAGTTTGTCCTGGTCTGCATGACTGTTTGCCCTTTGAGGCCACTTCTTAATGGTTTTGATGTTCAAGGCAAGAATTGGATCTTTCTGAGTATGAGAACACATGATGTGAATTAGATCAAGGTTTTTTAATCCTATCAGGCAGGTTGCAGAAGCCCCTTCAATTGTCAGAGATCAGAATAGACAAACTTTACCTAGGGGTACTGGTGCAATTTCTGTAATGGGAATGAAGGGAGAAATAAATGACAACCTTTGATTGTCCTTTGGCAACATCAGCAAATAGCGTTTGGATTTCCTACATTGTGCAAGACTTGGAAGAAGAATTTTGATTAGGTAACAACTGCTTACCATAGAAGACCTTTTATTTTTCTCAAGAAACTTCTTTAATCTTAGTTTCTTTAGTAATTGGATTATATCTATTGCTGGGGTGGAGCTGTTTGTCCTAGAATGTAAAAGTAATATTTATTATTGCTTGTAAATGTCATACTTTGGTTTTTTCTACAAATTTCTTTCATGACCACCTCCATCTTTGATCACATGTATCTTTGTGCACTTTTCACCAAAAAGATTACCCAAGCAGACATTTTATCGATAAATGATGACAGTCAGAAAAGATATTCTACTTCAAGTCCAACTTCTGCTTTAGTTCCTACAAACCTGTGAAGTCTCCTGAACACATTGGATGGCTGCTACTAGCAGCAAAGTCACTATTTAGATGTGTAGCTTGAATATACAGGTCTATCACAGTTTCTCAAAGCCTACAGCCTACAAACTTATTTCTAATGTGATGATTTTCACTGATTTAAAATAGAAGGGGTGCAAGTTATTTACATAATTAACATCTGAAATTATAAACTAGTGAAACCATCAGTTTAATTTTGCATTACTGACCAAAACTGCTTCATTCTTAAAAAAGTCCAAAAGAATATAATCAAATCCTACAAGCGGCTTGAGCAAGAGGCAGCACTGTGCTAGAGAAAAAATGAGGAGAAAAAATAATTGGCCAAGAGCAAAACAGTGGTGTAGGGGCTTGTTTTGGGCTGCTGTCATTTGTAGCGTTTCCACATTTTTCTCTGTGTGAAGGGGAATACTGAGAATATTTTAATCCTTTCTTTTTTGATCCCTGGGCACAGAGAAAAAGATTACTACAATCCTTTAAAAAGCAGTGTTTTTCTTTGTACTTTAATGTGTTCTCTATGCAGTCCCATGTAAAAAGCTAATTTTTTTAGCATGGATCAGAACAGGAGGAACACTACATATAATTTGTTTCATTGAGCTAAGTAAGCTGTTTTAAACAGCTGATGTTCTCATCTGACTTGCAAATGAGAGAGATAAACACACATTTCCTAGCATTTTTACTACATTCTTACTTGCAAAAATAAGGTACTGGCTGTAAACAGTGGGTCTACTGGTTAACGCAATATATTTGCATAAATAGGACATAAGAAGTGACTAGTTATATATTTTCCTCCTATTTGAATCACATAATCAGATTGAATTGTCATGTATGCCTGAAAAAAAAATAAAATTATGGAGCAGTTCAAGCAATTAGAGCTATTGTTTTGAGTAGATGAAGAAACACTAATGAATATTGCATAAGTATTAATAAATAATGATATTAAGGTAATGATAGCCTGTTTTCTTATATAATGTTCGTTTGTTGTTCTGTATCTGCTGTTATAAATCATGCAGGATGTTCCTTCAGCTTCTAAGATATGCAGAAATAGCTTTTTGCTAGGTTATGCGTTTAAATTGTTTTTTTGCCAAAACCATCTGGTTTACATGCTCACCTTAACCCCAAATGGGAAACGGCATGAAGAAAACATAATCATTATGGAAACTGTGCTTGGATATTTGTACGGAAACCATGCCTTTATTGAAAAACATGAATATTGGCAACTGCAGAAATAGTGCAGTTGGAAGCAATGGAATGACATGCTCAGGAAAAAAAAATAAAAAAAAAGTGTTTATGAAAATAAAAATTTAAAGATTGAATTCCAAATGCCTTCTTCTGTGCAACATTCAGAAGGAAGACAGGATAAAGTGAGAAGTGCGTGACTAATGCAGTGGAATAATATGAGGACTTTATTTAAATGTAAGGCTATAAAAGAAAAAATTGAATAGGCTTACAGAAATAAGGATTTCTATTGCAGAAACTTTGAGAAAATATGGTATTTCATTATGGCTACCTCTAGCAAAGAAAAATACAGTACCCTCTTTGCAGAGGGAGAGGGCTGATGCGGTATTCACAGCTAATGAGAAAGTGTCGGGGTTACTGGCAGGAGAAATGAAGCTGCTACAGCCATGGTGTTCGTATTGCCACAGGCAAGCCCATGGAAATGGTCTTGTAGGTAAAAGATTACAGTGTGAGTAAGTGACATGGTTTTAGGCTCTCATAAACATATTAAAATGCATAAAGCTGTGTTTTCAAGACAGTCATCGCATTTTCTCTTTGGTCTGCATTGTGAGCCATTCTTCAGAATGAGGCAAGAAATTATTGCATTGCAGTAAAACAGAAAAGCTGCTGCATTACATAAATGGTCCCTTGGTTTCCTTTCTGTTCATAACAATCGCATGTTTCTCTTCCTGGATTGGCATAGCTGTTCAAGATGCTGCAGGACTGGGGAGGTCACTCTGACCTCCTCCATACACAGCCCAAATAAGGTTTCATGAGAAGCTTGTTATTCCCTTCATGCGTTGTATCTGCCATGACCACAACCTTCCCCATATTTATATTTCTTTCTTCTGGTTTGTCTTGGCACTGCAAGGCCTCTGTCATGCAGGCGGGTTGACCTGGCTCTGGGGAGTATCTGCACATCTACGAAAACCTCTTTTCCTCTTTCACTGTGTCTTTGGAAGAAAGGAATGAAGGAGAGGACTGGGTGAGGAAGAAGCTTTGACTGAAAACAAAGGTGAGGACTTAATTTCAAGTCATTAAATTACTGAGTTTGTCTTTTACAATCAGATCTTCAAATTTCATATTGAATCAAGCAAAGCAACGGACTCAGTAGATTTTATCTTTTAGATTGCATTTTTTTATAACCCTTTTTTTTTATAATCAATTTTGAATTTCCTACACTTTCAGCATTTTGCAACTAGAATCTCCCATTGTAGAAAACTGGTACTTTTGGTAATACACATATTTCCCTTGTTAGGTCTAGCTTATGGGTTTTATGTTTTGATGTCATGAATTAGCCTAAAGATCAAAAATGCAGCCTTCAGTTGCTGCATAAGACATAAATTTACTGTTGCACAAAATGTAAAATAAAACAATGTAATTGAAAAAGTTTTAATTCTGGGAGGCTTGAATAAATATGGCATGGTAGCCTTGTGCATAATTTTCACATATCTTAGATAAAGGGCACAGATTGATTTGTTGCAAGCTCCAAACAGGGGTAACTCAAGAAATGAGCACTTAGATCCTTTCTATTCCAAAATACACAGGTTGTAAAATTCAAACTACTTTCTAACACAATGTCACTTGTGCCAGTCTCTGATTAGATATAGACAGGGAAAGATATAGAAATGTGTCAGCCTGCCTTAGACACTGTGTCCCATCATAATGACAAATTCCATTTTTCTAAATTGAGGTATGCTGAAATGATGCAGGAAAAACAAAATTTAAACCTCGTTTTGTGGGAAGAGAAGTGAGTTCTGCACTCCTCTTTTCCTCCAGCATACTCACACTCAGAGGTGATTGTCCCAGTTGGTTTAAACAGAAGGCTCTACTGAAGTTCCCATTTACTAAATGGAGACAAACATATATGAAGGATATCATAAAATCTGCAGCATATCCCTTACTTGGGCCATAGAATCCTTCAGTCTTGTAACTATGCTAATTCCAACTGTACCTTTGAGAAGCTGACTTTAAGGTGATAATTCATCTTCATTATGTAGGAAAAAAAAATTAAAAAAGGTTAAACCATGAGAAGTCAGTAATTTGGCAAAATTGAAAATGTCAGTTCTTAAAAAAATAAATCCAAACTCTATCTCATTCCCCTGGGCGCGCCCGCATCCAGGCCCCCGCCCCCCCCCCCCCCCCCCCCCCTCTGCTGAGAGCACAGAAACATCGTGGTTGCAGGGGTAGTTATTTTGAATATATGTATGTTTAGATGTT
>WYDI02042595.1:0-13193 GCA_009867235.2 Psittacus erithacus
ACCGGTCCCAACACTGATCCCTGAGGGACACCACTCGTTACTGGTCTCCAGCTGGACACTGAGCCATTGACCACAACATTTTGTGTGCAGCCATCCAGCCAGTTCTTTATATACCGGTTCTATATATACAATATACTGTGCACCAGTAGTGCTCCTGCAGAAGATTATAGTCTGGCATTTAACTAGTAAACATTTATAGAGCTACCAGGGAACAATTATGATTACCAATTTCATTATGTAAGAAGCAGCAGATGATCATTATTATTATTTTGAATAGTGAGACAACCATATGTCTGAAGCCAGGAGGCATCATAATTTTACATATGTGGCAGCAATTTACATGAGAACCTCCTCTTGCTCTGTATATTTCTAGACAAGTTCATTGCTGTGGTCATTTTTGCAGAGAAAATACTTAGGAAACACAGGCAGTACAAATTATATTAATCATAAAAACATCCAATCTCCAAATGATTGCAATCACTTTGAGATAATGATAACAGCTAAGGTTGGCTAGCTTTTGATTGATGCTATGTTTGTTAAACATTTTTATAAATAGCAATTAAATTCAGTGTTTCTTGATTTAACTATTGAATGTATTCCTAAAATACATGACTTTTAAACTCTTTATGAGCTTATTTAAATGTCAGATTTGTATTTGAATAGGAATCTGGCTATCCATCTATCCGAATGTGGTTTTACAAGCTTAAAAAAACAACAACAGTATGAATTATAAAGAATGGAATAATACTGAAACAATGAGCAGTTCAGAAATAACTTTTATTGCCTAATCATTAATCTATACAAAACTAATGCTTATTCTGAGCTTGTTAGGAGCTTAGGACTCTTTGGGATTGGAATAAAGATTTCTCCTGCATTTGCTTATGTAATCTATACATTAAGATGTTTTTGAATATATCTTTTTAAAACTAGATATAATACACCCAAAAGAATGTTTTCATCTCCTAAGCACATGTATGGAATATTCTTTTTTGTGTCATATATGAAAATGATGATAAGCAAATGCTGAAACAATAGCAAGACTATGGTAAGCAAATTGTCAATAAAGGAAAAAATAACAACACAGGAAAAAATAGTGAATGGTGCAAAGCACAGGATGGAGACATTGCTATAATTTCTTCCTCTAAAACATACATATAATGACACTGGTAAATTGAAGCCCTGGACAAAAAAAACCAAAACAAAACGTTCTGAATTCCTTTCTCAGAACACCCATATTTTAATGTGCTGAAACAGGATGTGGAGGCTTATGTAGAATGTTCTATGGTGTTACGGGCATAGGTGAATTCACAGTCTAGTTTGAAAGGCAAATTTTAAATTCCATTTTTATGTGGAACTAAAGCAGTTGGAGAAGGCAGAGTGAGGGGTTGACAGAACAAACCTTTCTCAAGATCCTTGTAGAAGCACAAGCTCATGAGAAGAGATTGGAACCTGGTTGGTCTTGATTGCTGTGCCAAAGTTTGTAAAAATCACTTTCCACCAAAAAAAAACCCAACCAAACAACACCCCCCCCAAAAAAACCCCCACCACCAAACAAAAACCCAAAACCCAAATATCCCAAACCAAACCAAACCCCACCACCTCACCCCCTCCCCTGTTTAAATTATGCTCCATTCCAAATGAACATAGAGATCAGTCAAGATGCATGAGGTCTGTGCCTACAGATCTGAAAATGTTTACCCTTTATTCTGAAATGTCAAAGTCCAAAGATCAGAAACTGCAGTAACCTCTGAAAGCCTTTCATTTGCTCCACTTAAACTGTCATCTTGGCCATTAAATTCTCCTTGTTGTCTTTGCAAGGAAAGAAAAATGGCCTGCATACTGAATTTCTAAATAGTTGTCTGGTCATATTTGAGGAAAAATGAAACATATGACACTAATGGACTTTCTGTTTTTAATTCAGCTTTCCATCAAGGTATCCATTTGAACACCTATTACCCATTTTTAGCCTCAAACAAAACAGTCCTATACAAATGCCAATGTGGCAGAAAACTTGGTCAACATTCTCTACATCTTCACATCTATAAACCACAAAGCCAGTATGGCCCTGAAGCACTTCAAGGCAATTCAACTGTAACCATTACAGCTTATTTCACATGTTTAGATGAAACAAACAAAACCAGCATATCTTTCCTGACACTTCTGGGTGAGACACAAGAAAGGATTTCCTCAAGATATCATCAGCAAATTTAAAATCTTAGGTCTTTTTTATAAAAATATACATTGAATACAGCAGGGTAAATAGCTTCCTTGTCATTGCTTATTATCTTCATTTAAATGCTAACCTACCACAAAGCCTAAATAATGCAAAGTGCTGAGAATTAAGGTTCCCAGCCAAAATCCTTAATGAATCTGACATTGGTAAATTGCTGGAAGGTCCCTTATGCCTTACCTCTGCTTTCTTGTCATGTGAGGATTTTTTTTCTCGCATTCTAAGAAGGTTAAAAACTTAGATTGCTATGTTGGAAACCAAGACACATTTTAGAAAGTAAGGATATTATTAGATACTGAAGATTGTTTTGATCAAGTAGTTGTGATGGACCGCCTCTGACCTAAATGAGTTAGGAAGGGAGAGCTGATACATACCAGATATCAGTACCTATAGGGCCCACGGATTTCTCTGCCATAAGGTCCTGTTTCACTTTCTTGGATGACATAGGTAAAACTTTTATCCTAAATGATCAAATCTAAACTGCCACTGGACTTTTTTTTTTTTTCTTAAAGTGTGAAATCCCTAATTATAAATGCTTAAAAGAAGGCAGAGAAACACAGCACAGAAATTAATTCATTGTGCCACTAAATTATGCATCATATCAATACCTTTGGAGTGGGTGCTGAACTGTGCATGCACTTTTTTTGAAAGGTCTTTGATATGGTGAGAAATAAGCCTTTTTCTACTGAAAGCAGTGTGAACAGTCTGGTTGATCTTCCCTTTTCAGAAGAGAAGAAGCCCTGGAAAGGTCTGATTTACACCTTGAGGTGTCCCAAGCTTTCACTCTGTCGGAGATTTGGTGTAAAAGTTTGTGCAGCTTCTGTAGTTGGACTGTAGAGGCTTCAAACAGAAGACTAGAATAATTTATCAAAACATTTCTTAAGCTTTTGAGAGGATCCTCAGAATGAGGAAAACAAGGCAGCTTCCTTGGCCAAGCATCTTTGGAAATCATACTTCTGAAGAATTCAGGGAGTTATTAACATGGCTTTAAAAATACCATCCGAAACCAGCCTTAAGTTTTCAGCAATGCTTTTTCTTTCTCTTCTCCTCTTAAACAGCAACATTGGTAAAGATGGGGACTGCAGAGACATTGTTCTGTTGCACCAGTGACACTGCGACTCCTCTCATGATGTGAATTAAATGAGGATTCTTTTCACTCTAAGCGCTCAAAATTTCTCAAAAGTAAAGGCCTCCTCTTTGACATAAGAAGGGGAATCAAAATACCTGTTAAAAATTCTAGTGCAAAACTCACGTATGATATCCAGCAAATTATTCCCATGCACAGCGCTTCATGTGTGGCTGATGAGCACAATTCTCAAAAATCTGTGAAGCCTAAAACTGTAATAAAATGGGATGATTTTCAAAAGAAATCAGCCCAAATGCAGCAGATTAACAATCAGCATGTTGTTAAAGCATTTGGTCATTTGCTTCTCTAACTTCCAAATTATTTTGTTAGGCTATATATTTAGCACCAATTAAAAAAAAAAAAAAAAAAAAAAAAAGAAACAAACAAAAAAAACTCAAAAAACCCCCCCAAAACCAAAAAACAAACCCCAAATGTAACAGCAAAATATATGATTTATAAACCCAATTCCTAGTTGCTACAAAAATATTTCTGAGCTTTAGTTCTAAAAAAAGTGGTTAAATACTTCGTCACTTGAATAGAGACATTGCCCAAGTCTGTGAGGTTTATCTATTTGTGTAACTGCCTTTCTTTGCAATTTGAGTTTATCCATGCTCCTTCTGTAATGCTGAAACTGATTCAGTGATATTACTTCCAAGTTCAAACAAGAGGATATTGACTGGAAAGACATTCAGAAAGAAATTAAATGAGATTAAGAGCTCTGCAGTTACTGGTATTAGTGATCATCACAATAAATATTGTTGTTGTCCTGCTCTAAGGTTTTTCTAAATGTCCTTTTTCCTATTAAGAATAGTTTTTTATAGGGCTCCAAAGTGTAATAGGAACTTTGCAGACATACTTAGAGTTACAGAGTTGGGGACTGTAGACTTCTATTTGATCTCAAGTGATAATTACACACAAAGGAGTGATGGTCAAGGTAAATCTAAGGGAACTCCAGATGGCTGGGGAAGGTGGAGGTAAGGAACCCAGCGGAACTAGAGATGAGTTTTCCATAGGTAAAGACAGGGCAGACAGACTTTCCTTACAGTTTATTTCCTTTGTGTCCGTATTTTGTGAATTTGTGTTTGCTTTTCTTGTTTCTGTTGGCCAGTCTTTTTCAATTTTATTTTCTTTTCCAGAAGCACCTGCCATTTTCACAGAAATAACTCCTCTAAAACTATGGTTTGCATTCTGATTTTCAAATGACATCAAATTAAGAGAAAGCTCAGCAGTTCCTGCATATTGCTCATTATCCAGTCAACCTGCCTTTAAGTAAGGGCACAATTTAAGAAGTGCCAGTTTGTTACCTGATCTTCTTGTGAGTCAGAGAGCTCAAGAAATAATTATCTAACTACTTTACAACCCCTTATTAATTTCCAGGATGAAGTCAATTTGTTAGTAAGAAGTTTAGACTCTCAGAGGATTGAAGCAATCAGTGCAAAAACAATCTCTTTACCAATCTTATCTGAAAGGTCATTTGTGACAGAAGAACTCCTCTATGGTGGGGAACAAAGGTCAGAAGAGTCTTCATATTTTCTTCTCTCTATGCTTTTGGATAACAACAGTAAGATGAGACAGATTTTCCATGAAAGAATCTAATTTTAAATGCTGGTTCCTGCAAGGAGATAAAACAAAATCCTTCAGCCTCCTGGCTAAAAGATTTTGTAGGCTTTTCAGCCTAACTAATATGATGTCATTTCAAATTAGTTAAGAGTCCATGTACATTTCTAGGTACTGGCAATGAATTTCTTGTGACTTTTCACTGATTACATTTTAATACTTCATGTTAAAATCTCTTCCCTCTGCTGCCAAACATATCTGTCATTTCATAACTTCCTGTCCTTATGAGACTGGTACTGACATGAGTGAGTTCTGAAAAGCAGTCTCCTGACTCCAGCATGATTATTGGATCTCACACCCTTGTGAATGTCATGAGTTCCAGTTGGAACTGGAAACAGTTCCACCTGAGATTCCAGTTGGACCCCATAACAGATTATGACTTCTTATGAAGACATTAGGTACTTTCATTACAAATTATTTTTTAAAATTTTTCTTGAATTTTGGGCAACTAACCTTAAACTGCCAATATTTCATTTATAAATAATTGTCCTGGTTTTGGCTGGAATAGAGTTAAGTTTCCTCCTAGTAGTTGTGGTTTGGCTTTAGTCTGAGAACAATGCTGGTAACACACTGATGTTTTAGTTGCTGCTCAGTAGCACTTACCCTGGTCAAGGACTTTTCAGTCTCTCATGCTCTGTTGGTGAGGAGGGGCACAAGAAGCCAGGAGGAAGCAGAGACAGGACACCCAGCCCAAACCAGTCAAAGGGGTATTGCATACCACAGCACGTCATGCTCAGCATATAAACTGGGGGAGTTACCCAGAAGGGCAGAACACTACTTGAGTTGGGCTGGGCATCGGTTGGCAGGTGATGAGCAATTGTATTGTGCATCACCTGCATTTATTGTTTGTTTTGTTTTAACTTTCCCTGTTTAGTTTTATATTCTCTCCGCTTGTTATTTGCCTTATTATAATTATTATTATTAGTACTAGTAGTAGTAATAGTAGTAGCAATAGTAGTATATTGTACTTTAGTTATTAAATTGTTCTTATCTCAACCCACAGGTTTTACATTCGATTTTCCTCCCCATCTCTCTGTGGGAGAGGGAGGAAAAGGAGGGTGAGCGAGTGGCTGTGTGGTTCTGAGTTACCATCTGGGCTTAAACCACGCCACTAATTTCCTGAATTGATAACCAGGAATACGCATCATGTTTCTTTATTTGGGACTCAAGAGTATTTCTGTGTCCTGTCCTCACACTGAGAGGTGCTTGTGCCCTGATATTTCTCGGAGGAACAGCACTTCAGGGAACAAACAATCCAGGAGGTTCCTTGATTGTGTGGAAGACAACTTCCTCATGCAAGAGACAGAGTAACCAGCAAAGAGAGGTGCCATGCTTGACCTTGTGCTCACCAGCAGGGAGGGGCTGGTGGGGAATGTGACACTCCAGGGCAGCCTTGGCTGCAGTGATCACGAGATGGTGGAGTTTTTGATCCTCAGGACAGTGAGAAGTGCGTGCAGCAAGCTCACTGCCCTGGACTTCAAGTGAGCAGACTTTGGCCTCTTCAGGAACCTGCTCAGTAAGGCTCCATGGGATAAAGCCGTAGAGGGCAGAGAAGCAGAAGAATGCTGGCTGATATTGAAGGATCACCTGCTCCAAGCTCCACCATGAGAGATGGCCCTCCATCCTGCAGAAGGTGTGACATCTTGGGGGAGCTCCTTCTAAGTGAAGGAGCAATGAGAGTAACTGAGAAATGTGCACAACATCAGAAAAGATGAATGGGAGATAAACAAGGATCTTCC
This sequence comes from Psittacus erithacus, assembly GCA_009867235.2. Classification (NCBI taxonomy): domain Eukaryota; kingdom Metazoa; phylum Chordata; class Aves; order Psittaciformes; family Psittacidae; genus Psittacus; species Psittacus erithacus. Next base: position 6,713 of record WYDI02042595.1, read on the forward strand.
CTGAGATGCAACAGTTTGAAAAGCCCCAGACCTGCACCTCTATTGAGGTGCCCCCAGGCAGTGTCCATTTCTAGGATAAGTGCAGCCTCTGTGGAAGGTGAAGGATTGAAGTTGGTGACTTGAAGCATGAAGGGGAAGGCTCCTGCCTTACTTAAGGGAATACAACTACAAAATAGGTTAACTGCCCTCAGAGCTGAAGAGGATCCAGATGTGCCTTCAAGCAAAGGAACAAGGCTCCCTAACAGTAAACCAAGCATGACCGCCATGAAAAAGCTGTGAGTGATTGTAATGGGTGACTCACTGCTGCAGAGGGCAGAGGCATCAATTGGTCAACATGACCTATCATCTGCAGGTTTTCTACCTGCTGGGGACTTAGATCCAGGATGTTCTGGAGGGACTACCAAAGCTTGTATGACCCTCTGACTACTATCTCCTGCTTTTCTTTAATGTGGGTACGAATGATATTGACACGGGCAACCTGCTCAGTATGAAAAGGGACTTCAGAGCTCGGGGGGGCAGTAGTCAAGGGCATGGGTGCCCAGGTTGTGTTATTCTCAATCCTTCCTGTGAGAGGAAAGGGTGTGAGGAGGAGGGCACTGATAAGCAGGTCAATAATTGGCTGTGGAGCTGGTGCTCATGACAGGGTTTTGTGTTCTGTAACCACTGTACACTTTTTGCAGACCATCAGCTGCTTTTGAGGGATGGGCTCCACATCACTAAGCAGGGAAGAGATATCTCTGCTATCAGGATGTCTGAGCTGGTTATCAGGATGTCTGAGCTGGTACGAAGGGCTTAAAACTGTGAATGATGCTGAAAGAAAAGTGTTACTAGCACTCCTGGAAGGAATGATGGGCAGACTTAAAAAGCAAACAGCACCCACTGATGTGACAGGAAGAGATCACAAAATCCACAAATGAGGCTTAAACAGCGTAACCTCCACCATTTGCATGTAAGCAAGGAAAAGCCTACAAGGCACCATTACAGACAAACCTTCAAAACCTTTCTGGGAGATCAGTATGTCATGGTTCCTCTCTGAAGTACCTGAATACTAAAGCATGCAGCAAGGAGAATAAACATCATGAGTTGAAAACTTATGCAACTGAGGGCAGTTGCAGGGCTGTGATCTTGTTGGGATCACAGAGATACGGTGGGATGTCTCCCATGAGTGAAATGTTGCAATGGAGGGATACAGGCTTTTTAGGAAAGATAGACTAGGAAGATTATGAGGGGGAAGATTATGTCTATTTATGTGACGAAGCAGCTGGAGTACATAGAGCTCTATTTGGGAGTGAATAGGGAGTCAACTGCAAGCTTCTGGATAAAGATTAAAGAGAATACAGGTAAAGATGATATTGTAGTGGGTGTCTGCTATAGGCCACCTAATGAGGAATAAAAAGCAGAAGGGGGCCCTATATGGACAGATAAGATCAGCCTCACATTTGAAGGACCTGGTCCTCAGGGGAGCCTTTAAATATATCATGATGTAAGCAACCTAGGAGGATTACTTAAGGGCATCAGTGACAATTTCTGACCCAACTGTCAGAGAAATCAAAAAGGACAGGTCCACTACTGGATCTCCTACTCAGCAACAATTAGGGACTCACTGGAAATGTGAAGGCTGAAGGAAGCCTTGTCTGCAGTGACCGTGAGATGGTGGAGTTCAGATTCCAGAGAGGAGGTAGTGAACAGAGTGAAAAACAAGATCACAACCACAGATTGCAGGGGAACAGATTTTAGCCTCTTCAGAGATCTGCTTAGAAAAGTGCCATGGGATGAAACCCTGGAAGGAAGAAGGCCTAGTAAAACTGGTTAATATTCAAGGATCATCTCCTTTGGGCTCAAGTATAGTCCATCCCAATGAACGGGTAGGTGATCAGGCAAAAATGTCTGGAGGCCTGAGTGGATGAACAAGTAGCTCCTGGCCACAGTCCCACAGTCACAGATGGAAGGTGGATGAAGGGACATGTAAGCTGGGAGAAATTCAGTGATTGTGTCTGAGAAATCAGGGAAAGCATAGAAAAGTCTGAAGGTACTGAGTGCAAGACTGGCCAGCTGGGACTGTTCAGCCTTGAGAAGAGAAGGCTAGGGGGAAATCTGATCAATGTAGATGTACATCTGAAGAGAGTTACTAGCTCTCTCCAGGTATACAAAGAAGACAGAATTTGGCTCTTTCCAGTGGTGCCCCATGACAGGACAAGAAGCAGTGGGTACACACTGAAATGCAAGACGTTCTGTGTGACAACTGGGAAACACTTTTTTATTGGTGGGGTGGCTGGGCACTGGCACAGGTTGACCAGGAAGGTGATGGAGCCTCCATCCTTCAAAATCTTCAAAAGCCATCTGGATATGGTCCTGGGTAGTGAACATTAAGTTCATCTGGTCCATCTGGTCCTACCCTCCCGCTCAGCTCAAGCAGGTTGGACCAGATACACTTGAGGTCCCTTCTAACCTTAGCCATTCTGTGATTATGCACACATGGGATTTTAAGAAATGGATCTGTGTGGATGCTAGACAAATAAGACAGGTAGGAATGTATTGGATTCTGCAGAAATGACACTATCTAGGTGCAGGTCAGGAGCTCAATAAAGGGGTGAGCAGATGTCCACTGATATCTTTTCTAAGTAGCACTTCTGTGTACTACTGATCTCCAGGACAACCATGTTCCTGCATAGTAGCCCTCTACATGGGTTTTGCTGTCTATCCCCAAGCTCTGAGTGGATACATGGCAACACGGGCTGATCACAAAATGGGTGTGTAGGAGGCAGCTCCACATGTCTTTGTACTGTAAAGGAAATATTTTCGTTTCCTACATATGACAACTAAAGTGTCTCATCTTGCTCTCTTGCAAATAAACAGCCTATGCTATTCTGGCTTTGCAAAACATTTAATAATAGTTATTAATACAAGTGCAGAGACACACAGAAGTCTACTACAAAATTTTCAGCTGAGGTCCCCTCAGTCAGTGAAATGTTAGAAGCACCTTGGAGAATAAAGATATATGCTGGCTTTCTGTTATGAGGGTTTGCAGCTTTGCTGCATGGCTAGAGCTCCAGCTACTACAGGAGTGGCCACTTTTAGCATCAAGTTCCTAGTTTAGTTTGAATGTTATTAGGCTTCCTGTTCTTCAGAATATGAGTACAGGCATGTTTCACTGGTATGAAATTATTGTACTTTTGATTTTAAGTGAATGATTCAATGGTTAATCAATCAAATGAGGTAACTTACTCCCATGATTGTATGTGGTTGTCTCTGAGATGTTTTAGCTGCTCATAACAAGATATTCCTCTCCTTTTGTTGTATAACTGGGAAGATTCCTTCCTGTCTTTTTGCAAGAGGATCAGAAAAATAGAAATTACAGAGAATCCAATTAATTCTTTTAAGAAGTGAACTGAATTTCAGAGATCATAAAGTCTGCAATTTATTTTTAGCTGTAGCTTTATGAGATAAAAACCAGCACAACTGTGGGAACAGAAAAAAGGGCCTTCTTCACTTCACTGTAAATTTCTTACCCAACATACAAAAATACCTTTTTGGATCATTATTTAAATTCATGATTTCCAGAAGCTATTGGTTTAGGAATAGCAATTTAACTGTTTTGCTTTCCTTCATCCTCTACCAATGCAGAAACCCACCTTATATGCCATTACAAATCTCTTTTCTGAGAATGTATTTAACATTTTTTAGACACATCTTCAAAATAGACCAGAATTCTCATAAATTATGAATTACTTTAAAGGCTCTGTTTCTCACATATTAAGTGGGATTGACACATTTACAGCAATAACATGTTTTAGGGTATCTGATTTTTGGTGCCCAAAATTTTGGGGCACTCTGGAGCACAGGTCCCTTCTGAAAATTGATTTGGACAATCTAAATTTAAAGGTTTAATTGCTTGGTCTTTGTTTTTTTGTTTGTTTTGTTTTTTTTTTTTTTGATTTGATAGTATTTTTGTTACTTAAAATCATTTATATGCTTATCATCCGGAGTGTAATTTTTCTCATTCCCTTAAAATACTGCACCAAATTCCTGCAATTAGTAGCAACAGTTAAATGTCCTTTATTACTCTCTTATGATCTTATCTAGCATTCTTTCTGCTGTGATTTTTGTAATTTCTATAATGCACAATAAGGTAAATAATAAGTTTATGAAAACTGTTCATTTCTGATCTTAATAGAAGCCATTTTGAGTCACTTCCTTTCATATTTGCTCATTTCCCAATGTCTCTCTCCTTGTTCCCAAAAAACACATTATTTACTCTCTGTGTATAGATCAATATTTCCATCTCTTTTCCAAGCTCTTTTTCTCTGTTGTTTTGCTGTTTTCCCACTTGTCTTGCTATTTCTCACTTTCTTAGTAGCCCTGTACTCTTTTTCATAGCACTAAAGGCCCTTTTTTTGGGCCTTTCTTTATTCAGGACAGAATATGTAGTCATGAGCAGATATGAACCTGTTTTGAGGCTACGTGCCTAGGAGGCAAGCAATAAATTTTTACAACCACAATTTCTTCATTACGTAGCTGATTTTTACCTCCGGTCAGCATCATTATCAACATTATGATAAAAGCCAGCAATGGTGCTTGTTCAGAGACTCGACTGAATCCTCTGCAGTTTTTGAGTCCTGTGCCCCAACAGAAAAGAACAAATTGCAAACCAAATACCATTATATTGCAGTGCCCTTCAAAAAAGGAGGCATGTTCTTCCAGATGTCAGGAATGGGTAGAATAAAACTACATAATTATGAACTGCAATTTCTGGGTTTGTGTACAGAAATATTCCTCCTGACTTCTGGGTTACATTTGTTTATCTTACCCATTATTCCTGTCACCTGATGAATTGCCAGGTCAATGTCCCTCACTAACTTCAGACTGTCACCTTTCTGGTATCTTTACTAATGGCAACTAAAAATGATGTAACAGATTAAGTCAATAAAGTGACTCTTTCAGGCCATCACTATTAGTACAATAACAAATAAACCCAGTGCTAGATTTTGGAAGAAATTTGCAGAAGCTAGTGTAAACTCAAAGTGAGACACATTTATACGCAAAACAGTAAATGAGATACAGATGGGAGGTTACTATTGGAATACTGAATTTCATTTTAAAATTATCTGTCCAAAACTTATTGCTCCTGATAGCTTACAAATGACTCAAGCACCCTCTACACATTCATTCAATGCATTAAATTAATGTATATTCTGTTGGAGAGGAGAGAATCACTTTACTCTTGGATGTACTATTAAGCCCTGTATCATAGTGACTGCAGTATTAAACACCAAAAATGTGCTCAATTGCTCTTTCTGAATTTGCCAAGAAAATATTTTTATAAGCTAAAGGCATATAGGTTTTAGTGATATAATTGTAACTAATATAAGTAACAAAGCCTTAAGTTTCATTTTTACTGTACTTACTTTCTCATCTCACCAGAATTCCTTCAGATGTTGCTGTCTTTTTCTATCATATATAGCCCTCCGTTTTCACTAGGAGCTGTCTTTTTAAAGATCTGAAAAAACTGAATCATGACAATTCAGCTTTGTTTTAAAATACAACCAATAGTCACACTGCAAACTCTGACAGGGAAGCTGTGATTTAAAAAAAATGCCACAATAAATTGCCATGTATTGTCTTATCAGAGTGACAAATTATATATGTCAGATAAACAAGATATTTATCTCTTCATGTCTGTTTAGTACTAGTGCCTCACTGGTACAATGATTGCTACCATGGGAGCTGGAGCAAGAGCAATGTTCTAGCTATCTTCCAGTCATGTTTTTTCCATTTGTTTTCTTCTCAATCTAAGGACACTGTGTCATTCAGGCTCCTATGATGTGCTGATAAGTCTATGCGGGAATCTGAAGGGCCAGAGGGTACCAGGACTTGTGCCTATCAAGATCCCTTTTAAAAAGAACATTCTAGACTCTAAGTGGAATTACTCTAAGGCCCACAGTAGGTGATGGTTGCTGTAATAAAGCTTCATGCCCATGTGGGAGCTGTAATATAATCATAGAATCAAAGAATAGTTAGGGTTGGAAAGGACCTTAAGATCATTCAGTTCCAACCTCCCTGAGATTGGCAGGGACACCTCACACTAGACCATGCCACCCAAGGCTCTGTCCAACCTGAACTTGAACACCGCCAGGGATGGAGCATCCACAGCTTCCTTGGGCAACCCATTCCAGTGCCTCACCACTCTCACAGGAAAGATCTTCTTCCTTATATCCAATCTAAACTTCCCCTGTTAAAGTTTTAACCCATTACCCCTTGTCCCATCGCTACAGTCCCTAATGAAGAGTCCATACCCAGCATCCTTATAGGCCCCCTTCAGATATCGGAAAGCTGCTATGAGGTCACCACGCAGCCTTCTCTTCTCCAGGATGAACAGCCCCAGCTTTCTCAGCCTGTCTTCATACGGGAGGTGCTTCAGCCCCCTGATCATCCTTGTGGCCCTCCTCTGGACTTGTTCCAACAGTTCCATGTCCTTTTTATG
>WYDI02042596.1:0-18255 GCA_009867235.2 Psittacus erithacus
AGTTAGAAACACAGTGCTGCACCAGCCACTAAGAAGCAGAAAAAAATGACTGCTACTGCTGAACCCATGACAGTATGTCATATAGCAACTCACTTTATAATAGCATTTGTCAGATGTATTCTGCTTTTAAGAGCAGGATTTAATTCACTTTATAAGCTAAAGTTCATATATAAGCTAAAATTCATTATAAGAGTGATTTTGTCATGAGCTAAAACTTTCTACTGACATTCATAAAAAATAGTTGCATTGAAAAGAGTCATGTTTAATTTGCAAAGTTCTGGTTGCCAGATTTTACATTACTCATGCATTAATGTTATCCCTGTGTGTTCATTATCTCTTGAAAACATTTCTGTGGTCCACAGGAAAATAAAAGACACCGGTTTGTTTATGAAGAATGTTTTCTGATCTAAGGGACTTAATGAAAAAGCTATATAGACCAGCTGAATTTCACTACTTCATTCTTTCACTGTACTCTGAATGTAGCATGATACAGCTTGTCATTATACTAATGTTCAGCATGTGAGCAGTTGTTCATCTGAGCAGTTTTGTTGAAATCATTGGGCCTAACATAAGGTTTTCCAAGGCTGGAATATATTTATATTCATACTGAAACCATGACTTCCTTGCTCACTGTTACTTAGTTTGCCTTATTAATCTGCTGACATCACCCCTCAGTTTCACTGAAGCATATTCAAGGCAGAGAAATGAAGCACTTTCTGTAATTTTCTGGGACTCCAGTCAGTCACATAAATGCAAATAGTGAAAGTGTGCTGAAGCAAAAAAAAATTATCTGAGAACCAAATTCATTTTTTCATCTGTAAGTCATTATTTCTGTGGCAGTAGGGAAAATGAAAACTAAAATATTTATAGCTCCTAATACCATACATTTCAGTGTACTCTTACTTGCCTTGCTGCATGTTACACCTTCCCATATTTAGAAAGGCAAACCTTCATATGATCAACAGTGCCTACTCAGGATTGCTGGTATATGTATGACCAGATCAGGTTTCCTTTCTGCACAGATTGTATTGTTCCTTCACATTTGGCTAGTTTTGACAGACACTTCCTATGGAGAAAAGATAGGATTATGCTCTAAATGTTTCCTTTTTCCTATGATTTAATCCAAGGTGTTACCTGAAGTACCATTTTCCCCACGGATCTACGTTAAATAGATATGTATGAATATACAACACACACAAACCTGTCTTGCCTGTGCCAAGTATACATTTGCCTGTGAATGACAGCACATACTATCATGAAAATTCGAACCATAATCCTTCGATGTATGCTGTCATCAGACTCTCATGTACATTTATATGAACATAATACAGCCAAACACAGCCAAAAAAAGAACTCCTCTAGTGTGAGGCAAACCACTGCAGTGTCAGAAGCCACCATGACAGCCAGTGTCCTACCACTTTTGTCATCATCAACAGTAAAGAAGGAAATATGGCCACCATAAAGTCCAGTTAAACTAAGCATCATCTTTTGAAAACTTTAAATGTAGCACATTTGTTTTCCTCAGAGAAAAAAAGAAAATTACCAGAAATGTCTTCTTTTGCAGAGTTTCAGTACTGTGATCATTTTGCAATTCCTGGACACTGTAGAAGCAAAATGAGAAAAAATTTTGCCTTAGATTTGAGTGATCTACTTGTCCTGGTTAATTTTTTCTTTAAAAGAAAAAAAAGAAAAAGGAGAAAAATAAAAGAGACAAGACAATAGAACAAGAGATACTGAAGCAGCGGTACCTCGTTTCCTTTTCAGATGAGATTATGAAAAACGGGACTGATTAGGTAGGCATACACACAGAGTTATATTTTTCTTATATTATACCTTCAATGCTATTATAATATTTTGAATTTATAGTTTATGACTTTATTATTATTTACATTTGTAAATTTGAAAAATAAAATCACCTTGAGCTCTCCACCAAAAATAAACAAAATGTTTATTCTAACAGCGCCTGCAACTGATTTTGCCAATTTGCTAGGATACAAGGCTAAAATTAAGCAAAAAAGGAGGACAGATTAAAAATAATCAGTTCTAAAATAGCTGGGGAAAAAAACCCCAAACAGATTGCAGACAAGAAGGAAAAGGAATTAAGGACTTAGAGATTTTATAGATGCTTTTAATCTTTGCTTAAAATGCTCACTCTGACTGGTGTTTGAAAAAATTATACACTATGTTTCTGCTATTTTGTTGACAAAGAACTGAAAGTTAATCCTGTAGTACCTGAATTTGATCTGTGTGAAAATTTCCAAGAGCAAAGCTTCTATTCAGCAGATTCTTGTCTCCCTTCATATTTGGCTGCCCTGGGAAAATAATAATAAAAAAAGCTCCTTGTAGTAGCAATGCAGCAATCATGTTGGGTCATGGAACTAATTATATTTTGTGATGGTGGAAATTCTCCGTTTCTGTATGAAGGGGCACTGCTGCATGATAGATGAATGTTGGAAAGGCAGTACATTGTGCTCTTTTATCTCTGTCACTGCATATTTATTTTAACTGCTCCTAAATTATTCATTTTCTTTAAGCAATCAATATTAATAATCTGATTTGCTCCTTGGCATTTTTAGTCACACTTCTGTTTAACTGACTGTAAATAAAGGTCACTTGGAGGCTTCCTGCTGCTGTTCTGAAGGTCCTTGCCTAATTAATTCCCAACACTTTTTTTCCCTGTGATTCTGATTAGCAGCTGCAATCAAGTTCAGCAATTAGCTGCCTCCTTGCACAGTGATTTGCTTACTCCACCTCCCTACATAAAGCTACATTTGGTCTCTATAAAGGCAGAAGGAGGAATTTAAATTCATTTGGTTTGTGTTCCCAGACCATGCAGAACAGATCAGATTTGTCACTGCTTGCACATAACCTCTGCCCATCTACATCATACCTACTAATCATCCCTGATGCCCCCCAACAAACATCATAAACATAAGGAACAGCCTAACTAACAAATGGCTTGTGATACGCTTAATCTCAGTCTCTTGTATAAACAAACAGCTACAGCTCATTAAATCATTCTTAGATATTTAAGAGCTCCTATGGTTTATCTTACATCAAATTACTTTTAAAAAAGGGGTCTGCTTCACATGTAATGAATTTATCTTAGTATGCCTGGATCCTGGGAACAAGACAGTTTTAAACAATTTTGGACATCTGACTCCAGTTCAAAAGAAGACACAGCGCTAGTGCTCAAGAAATTCTAATGTTGGGGAGCTCTTTTAGTCTTTAATCCCTACAGCCGCAGAAAAGTTGTTAGAACTTTCAGTACTGTGTTAATGATTAAGAGGCCGCAGTCAGGAGAGATGCCTAACTTGTAGCTGAATGTACAAAGAGGAGAAAGTCCCTTCAGGTACTCTTCAGCAAGTATGTATCTAAAAAGCAAGGAACAATTATAGTAAGCATTACAGAAATATCATGAACATTATTACAAGGCCTCCTCAGTGTTCTTCATTCTTTCTATTGTATCCTGGGTAAAAACTTCCAGACAATACACTTTAATGAAGTATCTCTGCAAATAAACATTTTTAGTTTCAGGCATCTTTATAAATTCATTGATTTAAATGCTTCTAATTCAAAGTGATTCCATATAGATATTTATTCAGACAGAACTGTTTCCATTGTCTGAGCAGAAAACTAAAATGTGTGCACAAGAGAAATCCTTCATCAGCCAAAGTATGTTCCAATGCATCATAATTGTTGAATAAATTTATAGACAGATTTTAAAAAGGTGATAGAACTGCACCTGTGAGAAAGTCTGTCATATTAGTACTTGTATCCACAATGTTTTCTGTTAGTATCATTATTTGGTACATCCGGGCACTTGATAAGTAAGCAAACAGTAAGACTGACAAACACCACCAGAATGGAATGAATGTATCTAAATACATCATTAAGACTTAGCCAGACTCTAGAGGAAGAAAGTGATAGGCCTAAACTCCCACATATTGGGCATAAGGATTTAAACTGTCACCTACCTTTCACAACTCACTACAAAAATATCTTCATATTTAATTTTGGCCTTTGAGTTCCCAGAGCTTAGGGGAGTTTCATATTGGTGGGTTTAAGTGCTCTGAAAAACAGACAGACCAGAACTCAATCTGGTTATTCTGCACTTACAATTTACTAAGCATATAAAAGCAGTGCCTTAAATCACAGCCCATTTCTACCCCTAACACTTACAAGCCTATCTTTCAACAACAGCAAGCCAAAGCATGTATGCCCTGAACAAGCAAATTTTCTTTTTCCTTTCTGTTCTGGCAAGTTGTTCATTTAATCTCACAGAGGATCTAACAGCTTCCCCTAGCTCTTAAAGCAATTCTTTCGCACTCGTTGAAAAGTGCTGTAAGTGAAAGGCAGCAAAGCTGACTGGTGTTTGCATTCAAAGACAGGCAACCTGGGCACTAAACACAGTCAGTCTTTTTCTTCAATATGTAATGTACAAATTCAAGACTAAAAGCAACAGTTAAGTCACTCTTGGACTTTTCACTTAATGAACATAAATACACAAAATACGCCATTTGTTGATGTGGTGATGTCATGAATCATTATATAAAACATCAGGTGCCTTCAAGTATAGGCATGTAGACACAGTTAAGCACTTGTACCTGCAGTGGTTAGGGCTGTAAAACTTGCACACTCCAAACAGGTAACTCTGTTCCAGGGAGGCAACTTTCCATGTTTGGTCGCATCCCAAAACCAAGCATCTTGGAGCAGTTAAAAACATTGCTTTCACCTATTAGAGATATGTGATAAAAAATGTATTATTCTCATTGAAGAAAAAAACCAAATCAAAACAAAAAACCTTTTCCAGAAGAAATAAACTACGAAATCTATTAATGAAGAGAATATGCCTAAAGAAATATGAAAGGAACCTAAAGCTATTATTACACAGTTACAAATGTTTTAAGACCTGCTGTGGTGAATTGTTTTTCACTCAAAAATGCATGCAATGCATTTGGTTTTCATTAACCAGCTCTTCCCTGTAGTTGTTCTGAAATGACATGTGCAGAGAACACTATAACTTGCTTGCTTAGTGTCTTTTGCATGAGATTACATATCATTGTGAGATATGTATTGTGAGATATTGTTTTCTCTATGGGACATAAAATATCCATCAGATTTGGAGCAAAGCACTCACAGTAGAAAAATTTGTGGTCTGTGTAACCTTGGAAAATAGAATTAACTCCTCACATTTATGTAATAACATTTATAATTACTCACTGGGGAGGTATTATTTATGAAAGCTTTCCTGAATGGAATGCCTTGCAAACATGTAAAAGATTAAACAGATATTTGTTGCCTTGTGTGTGGAGGAACAAAGCAAGCTGTATGGGGAGAACTTTTTCCTCCTGGCCCAAGTTTCGCATCCTTCATCTGAGCCCAGTGTGCACAGCAGGGGCTGAGGATGAGGAAGCAGATGACAAGCAGAAGTAATGGGTGATCTGGAAGATACTTCTGTACCATATCATTTTTTCATAAACATAAACAGTAATTCAGGAAGATGGCTCACTGGAATGACACTTGAAACCTTTAATTTGTGTTGGGAGTTCACATCCCATTGAGATGTGAATTAACCCTTACTGTCATTCTCTGTATGCCTTGAGGGCAATTTTATACCATTTATTGTGAATTTTTCCACAACCTATTCCATGACAGAAACTTATACCTATCCTCTGGTACTGTATGCAGTTTATGGAACAGATGGTGCAAGCGCAGCAGCCTATCTGCAATTGTTAATCATTTCTCCTTACTGTTAAATCCATGAGGTAGCTGACTGTTGTCCTCTACAGAAGCAATGGCATTTCTGTGATAGTCTGTGTATTAGTCATGTTTGGAATGAAAGACCTTAATATTGCATTTGAATACGGGATATGTTGTCTCCTAGGACTTTGATTTAATGTAACGATAGTGAAGCATAATGACCATTGATCAACTGCAACAGCATTCACATGAATTTGTCTAACAAAAAATGGACTAATGATGATTGAACTGGTACTTTTAATGTGAATGATATTTTAATAAATAAGTTGCAAAGTGAAAATGAAAGAGTTTTGGTTGTTTGGATTCCTTTTCCTAAAAAGGTTCTGTAAAAAGGCTTTTAGAAATTAAGTGCAAAAAGGATCTGTTTATGCAACAATAAATTTATATAGTGAACTACTTAAATGTCAAGAAATGCCACAGCTAAGGTTGAGTGCATAAGACTGTTCACCTGTGTGTGTGTATTTTAATAGCCTTCAGTTACATGATCACATAGAGCAATGTATGTTAAATGCCAGGGAAATAGACTATGAAAGTAATCTGAATGAATGCTCTTCGTACCCTGGGGTATGAATAATATTTGATTAACAAGACAAGGAAAATAAAACACTTGGGCCCCAACAAAACAAAAGAGAAAAAAAAAAAAGAGGCTTGACCTCCCAGGTCATTCACCTGAGAGAACACAGATGTTTCTGTCTTTGCTTCTATCTGTTGCTACTGATCAGGATGGTAGTTGTGAGCAAAGTAGAGTTCGTAATTTCTTGTATCCTTCTTCATGTAAAATAAATCCTCAGGGTATGGATTAATTCATTATCTGTGATCACTCCCCATCCATACTGTAATGGAGAAGTCTGAACTGCACTGGGAATCTGTGGAGGGATGACAAAGAAATGTTTCTTTTTATGGAGGAGCTTAATAAGAGTATTTAACGCATTCTTTCCTGCAAAATCCTGAAAGCTTTGTTATATTTTAATGATGAACAAGAATGGATTCTTCTCTTAATTTTACACATAGCATTGTAATTTATAGTCACTGTATAGTGTGGATGTTCAAAGAACTCATCTCCTAACAGTGGATGACTCAGAAGATCTCTTTTAGGTCTATTACCTGGCAAGAAAGAGACATCTTAAGTCTACACACCTTGCTATTTCCCAGCCCCTTTGATATTTGGATCAGGATGGAGCAGTGACTTGCCTTCAGCTGATATTGGATATGAGCAGATATGAAAAATAATGATAGTTCAAAAGTCAACAGCATATAATAGTTGGGCTACTGTAAATACAGATCAGGAAATACGCATCCACAGGATCATATAATCATAGAATGATTGAGTTTGGAAGGGACCTCTGGATATCATCTGGTCCAATCCCTGTGCTCAAGCGAGTCACCTAGACAGAGTTGCCCAGGACCATGTCCAGATGGCTCTTAAATATTTCCAAGGATGGAGACTCACCCATTTTCCTGACAACCTCTGCCAGTGCTCAGTCACACTCACGTTGTATTTTCATGCTCAGATTGAGCATCCTGTGTTTCAGTTTGTTCCCAGTCTGTTGTCCTGTCACTAGGCTGAAAAGAGCTTGGCTCCATCATCTTGAATACTCCCTTCCAATGTGTATATACATTGATGAGAACCCCCTGAAACTTTTTTTTCTCAGGCTTAACAGTCCCAGGTCTTTCCACTTTTCCCCCTAGGAGAGCTGCTCAAGTCCCATCATCATCATTGTGTCCCTTTGCTGGACTCTCTCCAGTATGTCCATGTCTGTCTTGTACTGGGGAATTCAGCATTAGACATAATACTCCAGGTGTGGCCTCACCAGTACTGAGTAGAGGGGAAGGATTGCCTTCCTCAACATGCTGCCAACTCCTAATTCAGCCTAGGACATTTAGTTTTTTTTGCATCAAGTCCACATTGCTGGCTGATGTTCAGCTTGGCGTCCACCAGGACCTCCAGCGCCTTTCCTGCAAAGCTGCTTTCCAGACGGACAGTGCCCAGCATGTACTGGTTGGTGTCTGAGGCTGTTCCTCCCCAGGTGTAGCACCCTGATCTTCCCATTGTTGAACTGCATGAGGTTGCTGTCAACCCCTTTATTCAGCCTACTGAGGCTGCCTGTATAATGGCACAACCCTGTGGTTGTGCCTTTCCTCTCAGTTTGGTGTCATTCATTTTTATAATTGTTTAGTTGGAAAAACTTTGTCTCAGTTGAATATTCAAATAGACAAAATGCAACATGTTTCTGCATATGGACTCTTGAGGAGCTATGTAGCTCTGGAGACATCAAAATGTTCATTAGTGGAAACCCACCACTCTTCCTCCCCAGGAGGTATGTACACACCTCTGTTGGAACCCAGCCCTACTGAGCTTCAGGCAGCATTAGGTTCTAAAGCACTGCAGTCACTCAAAAGATACACTCAAAGGAGATATAATAACAGTCAGATTACACCAGAGGTAACATAGGGTCAGGTGCAGACAGTTTTAGGAAATATCTGTAAGTGCAAGCAGCTCTCTGTTCTGATATCAAAAGTACAGAGAGATGGAAAAGCTCAGCTGAGAATCTGTTTTGTTCTTCCCATTTTACCGCTGTTAGCTTTTACTTCTGTTTGTATGTTAAATGTGCTGGCATCTGGGATTACTCTGCTGACCCAGCTCTCCCTTCCTAGTGTTTTCATGAGATACATGTTTATCAGACCCAGGCAAGCCCCTGAATCTCAGCAATGTAAAGACAAGGAATAATCTCTGAAGCCCTTTCGCAGAGCAAGGCAAATACAATGAACACCCGGCCAGAGAAAGGGCTCTCCTGACCTTCAAATAAAATTATTAAAAAAAATCATAGAATCATAGAGTGGTTTGGATTGGAAGGGACCTTAAAGATGATGTACTTCAAGCCCCTCTGCCACATTAACTTTCCATTAGACCAGGTTGCTCAAAGCCCTATCTAACCTGGGATGTATGCTTTAGAAGCAAGCCAGCAAGAAGCAATAATTCAGCCTGGAAGAAAAACGTATTTGAGTTGAATGTCCTACACAACAAGATGTATGTATGTACATGACAAAAACATTAGAAGGAATTCTAGAAGGAAAGCTTAAGAAAGCTAAGAGAAGATTTCTGTAGCCAGGACATATTCACGTGTGAAAAGTTTCCATGTTTTACATTAATGTTATTATATTGTCTTGATTTCTGATGATAACTTTATATCTCCAGGAAACACATATGCCACAATATATTGCTTCTTCTGCTGTACTATTACTTCTTTCTGTTTGTCAATACCCAAATAAATCCAATTTCAGTGACAGACTATAAGAAGGAAGCAACAGCTTGAAGAATATGAAAAACAATTGCATAGCTACAGTAGGTAATCTCTGAATGACAAATTAGCTCCACAGGACTTCCCACTTTATCCTCATTATTGAGAATGAAATTGTTCCTTAACTGCACTATTTAATCTATTGTGTTTTAATTTTACAAAAGCTGATAAGAATTAGGTGACAAAACTCTTCACTTTAAAGTTTTTACAACTATATGCTGCATTATAGGTATATATGGCAATCTCAAAGTCTTTGATACTCTATTTGAACAGAGAAATTAATATTCATTATTTTACAAATATTCATTCAAATATTCATAGGTAAGCTTTGTGTAAAGCTTTTTTAGTTACAAGTATTTTCCTTCTTTTCTCCATACATGATACTAGGACAGCTGGTATGAAAATTGTTCATTTTATTTCGACCATGACAGCTGTTTAATAATCAGCTACAGAGGAAACTTCCCCAGTGAATGGCCACATAGACTGTTTGTAGAATCAAACCTCCCTCAAGGTTATCTGTTGCAGTGAAATCCTGTTTGGCCCTAAACAGAGCCATGGCTCTTCTCATTTTCCTGACTATTTTAAACATGATACACAAGGATTTTCACTTTACCCTTATTCTTGAACAAGTATTCATTGCTTTGATATTTGTGAAGGTACTGTACCAGATTTAATGTTTGCTTCATGAAGGTTTGAAATAAGTTTTTGACAGTTGACATCTCTGAAGGCGTAGGTACCAATAACTGCCAGTTATTTAGGAGACTGGCAATTAAAGCTCCTTTTGCAGCTAAATGCCCCTTAGCATTAATTTAAATAAGTATTTTCTGCTTTGTGATGCAGATAGCTTGGTTCTTTAGCATGTGGACTTTAGAGAGATAAAGGCAAAGTACTTTTTTTTCCACTCCTGTGAAGGAAAAAACATTTCAAAAGTAGGTGAGGTGTGAAGCACTATTCCAGGGCTCCGTGTCTGTTGGGACTGGGTGCGCAACGGCGACATCTTGTGAGCAATCCAGACACCTCGGGGTTAAAAGATGGTGTCTCTGCAGGGTGCACGAGGCACGCGCGTGGGCATCCAGCAGGGGCCAATCGAGTGTTGCTATCCGGCGCGTGAACAGTGTTGTCAGACCAATCAGAAGTTGTTATGATGCTCGTGCTTGTTCAAGTTTGTTATATAAGCAGTGTGTTAACAGGCAATAAACGGCATTCACTGGATCATATTGGTCGGCTCAGTGGTGTCTGTGACTCCCGCGTCGCGACATGTATCCACTCTCACTTTTATCTACATAGGCTGTTCAGGTTGTGTGAAAACATATAAACTCCATTGTGACAAGTGAGAACTACTACAAGTGTTTTTTAACTGAAATATTCAAGTTAAGCATTTGAAATGTAATAAAGGTGATCTGTACACAAAGTGAAAATTACTCAGGGAAGTTCAGGAAAAAAATAGAAGAGGTGAGTGGTCCAACCTGCTTAACCAACGCAGTCCATTTTTATATTTCAGGTAAATCTGTAGAGCATAGCAAGAGAAGGTCATACCACCCATTCCTTCACAATTTCCACTCCTTCCTCCTTCCCCCCCCCCCTTTAATATAATTTTAGGGTTTAGAATAGTGGATCTTTGTTATGGAGTGGAAAACCTTTTATATTTGGCTTTGTGTTCTTTTTAGCGAGAGGATGATAATGGTGTTGCCTCCTTCAGTGATCTGCATGGAGGTTGTCCTATGTCCCCCAGTGCATTCACACCTGCTAATTTTCACCCTCTATGCATCCCATTCATGACAATTTAAGTCCCCATGATGACAAGTGGTCAACAAACACTGCTTCCTTCATGCTCTTCATTTTTCCTGATAAAAGAGAAAAGCCATTCTCCTGACCATTTCTTGGACTCTTGTCTGATCCATTCCATTCTTTTCGCAGAGGATCTCGTTCAAATCCTAATGAAGTTCAGTGAAAATCTGTAATGACATTAATAGTTGTAGGAGGTGACAAATGCTTGTGATGTCTCTTTTGTCCCAGTGATTCCGGTCTTTCTCTCTTCACCTGTAACCCTCCATTTGATCACAAGCCCTTGACTCATACATCTTCCAAAACACTCAAAAATAAACAGTGTTTCTCATTTGTTTGGTTTTGTTGTTTCTTTTTCCCCTGTGATTTCAGTTCTTAACCTCCTACAATGTGTTAAGGAATGTCATTCTCTCTACCCTTTATCTCTTATATATCTTAATTTTACCTTCATAGTAGAGATGCCTTGATTTGCAGTTTTGTCTGTGCTTTGTCTCCTGTCATTCTCTTACAATTCATCCAATCTGTTCAGCTTCAGATTCTCCCCTCAATCAGGCAAGTTTGCATGCCCCAGCTCTCTTCTTTTTCAAATTATTCAACAAAATACTTTGCTCTTAGATCTTATATTTCCAATAGAGTTTTCTAATAATATAAAGACACATGAATTAAAACAAAAACCAGGTACAGGCCATGGAACAAAAAATCACATGCATCAGTTAATCATTTAACTGTTTTCTTTCTCATGGTTCCCTTTCCCCTTCTGTTTTCACGTGTGTCGCTAACTAACATAATATTTATTCACTTTCCCAATGTTTCTGCTTACATAGTCTGCACATTGTCCCTTCCTTCTAATACTTTTAGAATTCACATATAAAGCACAGATCAATTGACTGGCACGGTTCTCCATTTAGTCTATAGACAATATTGATTTCCATCCATGTTGCTTATCCTGTGAGAAAAAAATGAATAATCCTTGACAGATTTTCTCGTAAGCAAATCTCAGCTGCCCCAAGCTTATATTAATTTGCGTACTAATATATTCTGTATATTTAAAGGACAGAGTTCTGATAGGATTAGAATTGACTTGTTTTTAAGGACAGTAGTTCTGTATTAATTTGTATGAGTAGGAGGCACAATTAAAGGAGGGGCAATTTGGACAAATTGCCCTTGCTCTCCAGTGGTCCTTGACTCCTGAAAACGGCCCCTGGGGACAGGATCAAGCCTATGTTCACAGGCAACAGACTAGCAGGAGAATTTCAGCAAGGCAGCATGGACTGGGAAGGAACTAAAGGGCAAACGAAAGATCAAAAATCCATTTCCACCACAATCTCTCAGGGCAAACTAGTACTTTCTGAAGCCACAATCTTAAGTGAAAAAAAAATAAATCTAGATATTACTTTCTACAAGACTTTCTCGTAGAGTTTGATATACATCTATACCAAAGAAACCTGTATTTCTAAGTAACATTTTATGTTTTGCAAGTCCTTTTCTAGTTTGTACAAATATTTTTGGGACAGTATTACATATTAGGCTCCAGGAACGGTCTTCTTTCAATTTCCTATTCTTTGAAGAACGTCCTTCCCACAAGTTTACCACCAAGAGAAATGCTTCTGTCCAATTTTCTCGTTTCGAAGTTTGCAGAACCTCTGGAATAGGTTCTTCACAATTTGTTTTCATCTCATGAAATAAAATATATATATATATATATATATATATAAAATCAACTACTTTCCAGCAAAATACTTCTGGTAATTGTTGTCCTTGTGAAATTGCAGTCAGCTAGAGTTAGATTTAGGGGTTTGGCTTATGGTTCTTAATTTCTGTTTTAGCTTTATTTCTACAAAAGAAAGGGGACAAAATAGAGGAGTGAACTGCACATATCACTTTTTGGTAAAATTTGTATCTACATAGATGCACACATATAGACACTTCTAAAATAAATTACAAGCATATAGCTATTTTAAACCTCTTATTAACTATGCTAAAATTCACAGTAATTCTCTCCTTTTATTAAAATACCAGGGGTGAATATATATAATTTTCACCAATAAGACTGTGAGTAAACAGTAATTTAATCCTATTTCCCTAATTCATTCTCTTCTGTAGCTCCATCTGAAGCAACTCAAATGAAGAACATTTGTTTAGACAGACTTTGGTTTCACTCTGGAGAAAAGGTAGCTACACAGACTTCAACTTAGCCATATCTGGACTATATCTATCCATCCGTTAATATGCACCATGTTATTTAAAACCCCAGTAGCGGCAAATCATCTGCCTGTCAAACAGCTAGGCAGTGTCTGTGTTTGGGAAAAAAAGGCTGCTGTTAATGAAGCCAAGCCGTTAACCTAGATAAAAGGAGATCTGCCATCCTTTAGCCATCGTCTTTATGGGATCTCACAGCAAATTATCAGGCTTGCTTAAATAAATCAAGAGGCTATGACAGTGTTTGGTGTCAGAGGAATACCCTGGCTGTTCAACTTCACACAGCCTACAAAAATGTAGGAAGTTGCTCTGACACCACCAGAGCGGGGAGCCCAGCTCCATGTCCCTGCCCAGCACAGCCAAAACGCATGGCGAAGAACTCAAAGCAAGAGGGGACAGAGGGATCTCAGAAGAGAACACAGGCCACAGGTTATAAAGAGAAGTAGGAAGTAGCTCTATCAAAAAGAACAAAGGAGGAAAGTTATGGGAGGGGGAGGCTGTGAAGACTGCAGGACTTCCAGGGAGCTGTGAGAATAGGGTCATTTGTGCTGCTGTAGGTTTATTCAAATGCCTAGTCACGTGGATAAGCATAGGAACCATTTAGATAACCCTCAGACTTTTGAGTACTAATCTGAGTTATGTCTGTTTTCATCCACTGCCTACATCTGTGCTCTGGAGAGCAAGGCTTGTCAGGGAATGCACTGATGACAAAGCACTCAATCTCTGGCCTTTGCATTAACACATCCTACCCTTTGGCATCACAGAGCATACCTACAAAGAAAGTTTTGGGAAGAAACTTTTTGTGCTACTAGCTAGATGGGATTCAGATGATAAAAAGAAACAACATGAAAAACCACACACAAATAAAAAAACCAGTACAAACAGAAAAAAAAAAAAGTGATTGTGGGGATTTGTTTGGGTTGCGAAATCCCCTTCCTGCTTCATCAGACTTTGCTGTTAATAACCATACCTGTTCTGAAAAAATGAGACAGAAGGAGGTCTCTGAAAACATGTTGCTTGTATAAAAGCCAAATTTGAGGTTTTAGACCAAACACAATAGACAGGGAACCCAACTAGGCCACTTTGCAAAAACCCAAAGCTGAAGACTACAGAGTTTACCAGTTTTATCATTGGGGATTATTTTGTAGAAGACTGTATGGAATAATGTTTTACATTCTGTTCTGGGTTCAGCAGTAGCAGTCATTTTTCTCCTTCTCAATAGCTGGTGCAGTGCTGTGGTTTTGACTTTCAACCTGGGAACAGCGCTGATAACACCGATGTTTCTAGTTGCTGCTCAGTAATGTTTACTCTGACCAAGGACTTTGTGAGTCTCATGCTCTGCCAGGCAGGAGGGGAAGCTGGGAGGAAGCAGAGGCAGGACACCTGACCCAAACTAACCAAAGAGGTATTCCATATCACAGCTTGTCATGCCCAGTATATAAACTGGGGACAGTTACCCGGAAGGGCTAGATTGCTGCTCAGGTTGGGCTGGGCATTGGTCTGGGGGTGATGAGTGGTTTTATTCTCTCCTCTTGCTATTTGCCTTATCATTATTACTACTGGTGGTAGCAGCAGTGGTTTGTGTTATACCTTAATTACTGGAGTGTTCTTATCTCAGCCTGTGGGAGTTACATTCTTTCAATTCTCCCCCCCCATTCCTTCTGGAGCTGGGGGAAAAAGGGGGTGGGAGAAGTGAGCGGGCATCTTTGTGGTTCTGAGTTACCAGCTGGGCTTAAACCATGACACTTTCCATGACTGGTAGATGGAATTAACTGGACACTAAGTTCAACTGTTATGAGGCCAGATTGTGCTCCTTCCCATGTGTCTGCCTGTCAGTGAATTTATTTTTCTACTCTCCAAGTTCATGCAATGAGAATAAAATGTGTACCATATGCAAGACCGTAATGTCTTTCGGTCTGTTGAAACACCCTAACAACTCTTCTTATGCAGATAGGCAGAACTGTCAGGCATTTCTGTGAGATGCTTGGCACAGATATTTACGCAAGTAGAAAACTTGTTGTTTTTCTATTTTTTTTTTTTTAATCCAATATAAACCGAAACATGTGTCTTTTCTCTTTTTCCCTTCCCTTTCTAGCTCTCTGTCTAGGCTTCAGCTTGTGAACCTCAGTATCCTCTGCTGTATCAATGTAGAAGCTATCAAGCTAGAGAGTTTGCCTGCCATAAACTTACTTTACTACAGAAAGACACTGACACATTTGGTCTGGGGTTGCATGACTATTTGCTGACCCTTCCATGGATCTGTGGTAAGGGCATAGCTAACTACACCGCACAGCAATTGTTCTGGTCAGATAAGCGACTACAATATGAAATGGAAAAAATCAATGTAAGAAGAAGGGAAAAGGTTGGCATAAATTTGATAAAACTTTGGAGGAGCTAATAGAAGAAATAAAAAGGTTTTGTGAGTTTTTTTGAATGCTGCGCTATTGTGGTACTGACTGGCTTGAGCACTCATTTTAAGTTATGTGAATACAATTTTGAAGAGAAGGAAACTGGGTGAGGGTTTTAATTATAATTTTATGTGCAGTCAGGCTAGCAAATGAACTACAAAAGTACTATGCAATAGTTAGCTAGACAAAGAGCTAAGAGGAGATCGGAACTGCAATTCTGCTTGTTAGGTTCATTATGACATTGTGGTTTTTTGGAACTGAATTTTCCGCACATATCCTGTTTTTTCCCACAAATAAAAATAAAAAAGAAAAAAAGAAAAAAGAGAGATATTTGTGAGGTTTGTATTATTCTCATAAATCAGTTTTATCATGGCCGCACGACAGTGCTGGCCCAGCTAAACTGTTAATCAAAGGGCTGTGTTACAGGAAGAGCTCATAATAAAAAAATCCAAACGATTTTGCCTGGCTGTAGGATGTGTGGCTTTCTGTTTCTGCTTCTTTTTTGAAAATATAGGTCTCTTTTATGCATATTCAGATAACAACCTAAAATGATTCTGCAGCATAAAGGCAACATATTTAAAATATTGCAAAGATAGGAAAAATGCAGCATCTCACTGCATTTCAAAATATACAGTTTGACTCCATGTCCTCTCACTCAAATTAAAATCCTTTACCAGAAAGCATTTTATCTTATTTCAGAATGCAATAAGCCAAAGCACTCTTCTGTGCTGTGAAACAATCAGAATTGTACCATAAAATGTAGATGCTGCTTTAAGGGTCATTCAATGTATCTAAGTATTTTCAAATATATATAAAAGCGTGCGTACATCTATATTGATACATACACATGTGTATATTATATAATTTATATATATATGCAAAAAGCATATATCTCCTTTCTCCCTCCAGTGACTCAGTTCTTGATTAGACACAATAAAAGCTTTGCCTTATCAAACTGATGCATTTGAAAAGACTGCCAGCAATAGCTGTGCAGAGATATATCCCTTGCAAAGCATGCAATTCTCCCCAGTTTGCTCTCATAAAAGATTTATTTCTATCATACACCATCACCTGTCTCTTGGTTCTCAGACATTCCAATGCTGTCACACTCAGCACATTGTGACTGGTGATTTTTTCTTTTTTGCAAATATGAAGATTGACAGGCAGTTGACAGTGCTAAAGAACAAGATACTGCTGTATATATAACATTTGTACTAGCTGAATAGCTACAGCAAAAAAAAGCAATAAACTCCTTTTTCACCTGTGAAAAAACTCGTACAGAGAATGTGCCAAATAAATAGGGTTTATATAAAAAGAATTGTCCTGGCTGTGAAAAAGCATGTTATCATAAAAGATTTTCTAATCGTTACTGTAATTTACTATTTTCTTCTCTCCTTCTGCCTTTTTCTTGCTTTCTGGTGTCTATTCTATTTTTGCTCACATACAATGTATGTCAGAACAAAGGCAGTATTTGTAATGTCTTCTTAGCATCTAACTCTGGTGGTGAATTGTTGCCTTGTCAGTAGCTGTCTCTAAACTGCAGAGGAAATTTAGGCATCTTGTTTGGTCCCCTTAATTATAACTAGGCAAGACATTCAAAGGGGAATAGACATTCTAAATACCTGCAGGTGTGTCCTTGACTTGTCACAAGGCATTGTTGATTGTGGCACTTATTTACTGATTTTTGCCAATAATCATTTTGAAGGAGAATATTAATAATCAGATACTTATACAGATGTATCCTAATCATGAACTTCTATATCCTTAACAATCCTGACAATCTGTTCTTCAGAGGTTTGCATAACCTGGAAAGTACAGATAGATTCCCTTTACATCTGAGGGTCAAAGGTAAAGGAGCATGTTCTCAGATGTGTCACTACATGAATTAAAATGTAGTAATGAATTTGTGGTGTACTCTGTGACTTTATATTAGACCTTGACCTTAATACCACATTTAACTGAGTACAATCATAGGTCACAAATTAGACAGGCTTAAGCAATCTCCTGCTCTATCAAAGGAACCTGATTTAATCAGATCTGATTTAATATGCTGCTCAGAGTTTAGGGAACACTAGACTAATATAACTAAGAAAGAAACTGTCACCATAGTTACATCCTTGCTGCAAAAGTACAAAAAGCCATTGGGGTACAATACTAGCATTTTGCAGAAGCTTACAGTCAAGCATTTGCAATTTATAATGTTAGCTTTTCTTTTTTTTTTTTAATAAATGGCTCTCTGAAACTCTTCTATTACTAACTTAACAACAATAATTAAAAGAATTGCATAATTGCAGTAATGTGTTTCATCACTCACAGGGATGTAATTGTTCACATTATCTGCAGAGAGGCAAGACTTCAGTATTAAAACACAAAAGGGTAGGAGTTAACGTGCCATGCAGGGCCAGAAGCTTAAAACCTGGCCATGGAAAGGCCTGCAGAGAGACCCTGGGTACCTGAGGATGAAGGGAGAGGTGTCACTGAAATTGCCACCATAGGACAAGCGCTACAATCCAATTGTACAGATCCCAGTCATAGAATCATAGAATCATAGAACAGTTAGAGTTGGAAAGAACCTTAAGATCACCAAGTTCCAACCACCTGCCCTGGGCAGAGACACCTGTCCTATGAGGGACAGGATCGCCTCCTTTGCCCTGCTGCTCACGCTTCTTTTGATGCAGCCCAGGATATGGTTGGCTTTCTGGGCTGTGAGCTCACACTGAAGCCGGCTCATGTTCAGTTTCTCATCGACCAACACCCCCAAGTCCTTCTCCGCAGGGCTGCTCTGAATCTCTTCTCTGCCC
>WYDI02042598.1:0-11883 GCA_009867235.2 Psittacus erithacus
GGCGGCTGCCGGCGGCGGGCGAGGAGGAGCCGGCGGCGGCCGCGCTGCTGCCGCCGGGCGGGAACGGCAGCGCGGGCGGCGGCGCGGCGGAGCTGAGGGGGGGCACCCACGGCGCCACGGTGGCGGCCTGCGCCTCGCTGCTGGCGCTCGTCTTCTGCCTGGGCTCGTACGGGAACCTCATCGTGCTCCTGTCCTGCCTCGACCCGGCCCTCCGCAAATTCCGCACCAACTTCGACTTCATGATCCTCAACCTCTCCTTCTGCGACCTCTTCCTGTGCGGCGTCGCCGCCCCCATGTTCGCCTTCGTCCTCTTCTTCGACTCGGCCCGCGGCGTCCCCGGCACCTTCTGCTTCACCTTCCACCTCACCAGCTCCGGCTTCATCATCATGTCCCTCAAGACGGTGGCGGTCATCGCGCTGCACCGGCTGCGCATGGTGCTGGGCAAGCAGCCGCGCCGCGCCGCCTCCTTCCCCTGCACGCTGCTGCTCACGCTGCTGCTGTGGGCCACCAGCTTCACGCTCGCCACGCTGGCCACGCTCAAGACGCGCCGCTCCCGCCTGTGCCTGCCCATGTCCAGCTTCGCCAGCCGCGAGGGCAAGGCCGTCCTCTACCTGTACGTCACCGACTTCATCTGCTGCGTGGCCGTCGTGGCCGTGTCCTACGTGATGATCGCGCGGGCGCTGCGCCGCAACGCGCGCGGCCGCCGGTGCCCTGCCGGCGACGCCCGCAGGCCGCAGCCCTTCGCCGTGCCCGCGCTGTACCGCAACCAGGCCCACGGCGCCCGCCCCGGCGCGACCGCGCGGCGACCGGCCTCCGCCGTCAACGTGGCGCCGGGCAAGGACTCGCGCGCGGTGGGGACGTGCGTGGCCATCGTGCTGTCCGTGCTCGTGTGCTGCCTGCCGCTGGGCATCTCGCTGGTGCAGGACACGCTGTCGGGCAGCGGCGGGTTTGTCCTCTACCAGTTCGAGCTGTGCGGGTTCACCCTCATCTTCTTCAAGTCCGGGTTGAATCCGTTCATCTACTCCCGCAACAGCGCGGGGCTGCGCAGGAGGGTGCTCTGGTGCCTGCGGTACGTGGCGCTGGTCTGCTGCTGCTGCAAGCAGAAGACCAGGCTCCGGGCCATGGGCAAAGGCAGCCTGGAGGTGAACAGGAACAAGTCGTCGCACCACGAGACCAACTCGGCGTACGTGCTCTCTCCCAAGCCTCAGAAGAAGCTCATGGACCAAGCGTGCGGCCCCAGTCACTCCAAGGAGAGCGTGCTGAGCCCCAAGGCTTCCATGGGGCACCAGCACTACGCGCAGAGCAGCTCGACCCCCATGAACACCCGCATCGAGCCCTATTACAGCATCTACAACAGCAGCCCCTCGCAGGAGGGGAGCACCCCCAACAGCCTGCAGCCCATGAACTCCACCTTTGGCTTCACCAAGTCCTACATTGCCATGCAGTACCGCGCCAGCGACCGGGACTGCGGCGGCGCGGCAGCGCGGCACATTCCGGTGCCCTCCGTGTAGCCGGGCGAGGGGATGGTGCTGAGCTGTGCCGCTGGTTAAGGAGAACACTGCTGATGTTAACATCCAGCATTTGCAGCTGAAGCCGATGCTGGGGTACTGCCCCACGAGGCTTTCCTTAAAGGGCAGTGTTTTAGATGGGTATCGGGGCTGTATCACGAGGGGGGTTGTTACTGAATGAACAAAGAGGCCCAGGTATGTGATGCGCTGCAGCACGAGGGTGGCTCACACCGGGCTGAGCCCGCGCCACAAGCATCACCCTTACATTGCAGACTCGGCCTCTTTCCATGAAGGAAGAGCTGGGAGGGTGTTTGGTATTTAGGATACTCGAGTTGAAACTCTTCCCATTGCAAGAGGCTGAAGGCATGGGTGGTGTTTTGTTGTAGCGAGCATCAGCGATCAGGAAAGGCCTTTCAATGCGCAAGGTGAAATCCTGGTTCCGTTGAGGTAAATGGCAAAATTCCCAGGAACTTTAGCTGAAATTCAGGATTTCAGTCTCAGCTTCCTGAAGCAGCACAAGGGATTTTACAGCCAGTGTTCCATTGCCACTGGGGGGGATTGGCAGCGCAGCGGCACTGTAACAGACCTCTGAAGTATGTGTATTGGTATCGGATGTACGTTTATCCTAAGGATTGGTGGCATTATGCATCCCAGAATAATCTATTTGGAGAAGTATTTTACATCCAGTAGAAGTAACTGTGCAATACC
Source organism: Psittacus erithacus (assembly GCA_009867235.2). Taxonomy (NCBI): domain Eukaryota; kingdom Metazoa; phylum Chordata; class Aves; order Psittaciformes; family Psittacidae; genus Psittacus; species Psittacus erithacus. Next base: position 2,217 of record WYDI02042598.1, read on the forward strand.
TAATGATGGGATTTACTTGATGGTAAAGATGACTGTTCCACTGTAATAGTACTGATATGCTGCTAGTACTGCAGTCACCTCTGGAATGTCCTAATCCATAAGCTGTAATGCAGACAGCAGTGCTGCTGGTTGGGGGTTTGTGTGTAAAAGCAGGAGTTGGGGGGATTTGGGTGTGAGGTAGTGCTGACACCTCTCGTAATGGTTTAGAACCAGAAGGGCCACAAGGCAACTGCAGGTTGTCGAGGTTAAGAAGCTAATGTCAGTTTGATGTAAAGGTGAACAATTTCTCTTGGCTCACATAGGGAGCAAATGACAGAAGTTCAGTGTTTCTTACAAACGCAGCCGTTTGTGTTGTGTCACTTGTGGGAATTCCTTGGGAATCGGAATGATTCGGAGGCATGGAAATCCCGGACAATTACTGCGTTAAGTGGCCAAATCTTCACCTTTCAGTTTCTGTGGGCCTCAGCTGAGCCTTAGTATCTCCAAGCTGATCGTGCCCCAGACTCTGGTGCCTCGGTGTAGGAAGATGCCACATTTCAGTGATGGAAAGAAACAAAGCCCATTGCCATGTGTGAGTCGTGGGCTCAGGCTCTTTGTTAACTACGCTGCTTTCAGGGTTCCTTGGAAGCCAGGCGTGTTGGGAACTCCGTCCTTTGGTCCCACTCTGGATTTTAATGAGTTTTGAATAATTCAGAGCAGCTTTCTTGCAATAAAATGGATGTGAACAACTTTCTCATACAAACGCACAATGGAGATTGTTTCCATGAGTCTCTGCCCAGGTATTTGCTCTATGAACAAGTAACATGGTTCTTTCTGCAGTGCTCATAAAAGCTCACTGGAAGCTCTGCCTTGCTTGGTTTGTCTGATGTGGCGTTTCTCTTTAGTACAAAGCGGGATAAAATACGTGGGGGCTGTCGCTTTGCCTTGGGCTCTGTGACTCCCGCTGTGCTCGTGGTTTGGATCACACCGCAGAAGGTTGAATCTCTCACGCTTTACTCATGAACGTGATTTGCACTGAGTGTTCCTGGGGGAGTAAAGCAGGAAGGTGCAGCTGCGGGGTAAGAGGGCTCCAATTGCCTTTATGTGATGAGACAACTTAAAGGGGCAAAAAGTCCCTTCAAGGCCCTTTGTGATGCTGCTCTTCTGTTATCACTGCTGCCAGTTGTATTCTTGAGGCGACCGATGTGTTAATGCCCTGGTAGTGTCGGATGGGGAAGTGCAACACCTTTTAGTCTGCGATAGGAAGAAATGGGATTTGAGTTGTCAGTTTGTTGGGGGGAGGTTTGTGGGTGCCATAAATAGAGAGTGGGGTTTGGAAACGCACAGGTACAATGATTTGAATCATGAATCGGTTGCCATGTGATAAAATAACTGGGTTTGACTCTTCTGGAGCGTAACTTTTCCTTTAGCCCCCTTGTGTCAGAGCCCTCTCCTGAGCACAGAACCAGTGGAGCCCAACTGCGAGCTTCAGGAAGCAGGAATCTAACTGGGAGGGGAAGCAACAGAGCTCTGGATGAAGGCAGCAGAGGATGCACGTGAAGAGAGGTAAGAGCAAGAAGTACAAGTGTGTGAACACTGAATGGTGCAGGGAAAGCAGGTCTTTAGTAGTGCAGTTCCTGACATGAGAAGAAAGCATCTGTGAATGTGAAAGGTGGCAAATCCAAGACTTACAACGTGCTGTACTTAATGCCTGTATGTACGGAGCTAACTCCATGGAGTCCATGTTCCAAAAGTGCTGTCCCACCCCATTGTGCATTCCCAGGTCTGGGATCTGCTGCTGGGAAGTCCTTTGGGTTCACTCACGAGTGAATCCAGGTCTGTGCTCAATGATCTGGTCTCACCTCATCTTTATTTCCCATCACAGCCTCTTGGTTTTCCTTGAATGTGAAAATGAGATCAGCTGAACGGTTCCTGCTTCTTTCAAATCCAGTAACTACAACTGTTGGTGGCAGTAGGTGATGACGGGGGCTGGATTCAGGGTGATTGTGTCAAGTGGAACTTTATTAAGTCTAAATAATAACGCACAGAACTTTCTTCCTTGTTCCTCAGAGGTTTCTGACAGCAGCACTTAGAGCTCACAGCATCATTTAACAGCAGGGACCAACACACGGAGCTGGCTCTTTGGATTGGGCGGTGTATACATTAATCTGTAATGACAGAAGACTTTAAAGTCCCTTCTCTTCCACCAGTGGCTTGAGCCAAGCGGTGCAGCAGATTTGGGTTTGCATCTCAGATGCTTACATTAAGTAGCTATGTTCTCTCTAGAACCACAGAAAGAAGCTGTTAACCCTGTGCTGTCACGGTCTGTGGCTTTCACGTGTCCAAGTGTGTGTTCCCATCTCAGGCTGCACCAGAACTGAGAGGCTGGACTAGAACCAAGATCCGAGGTTAAGGGTGTATTTCTAGCTCTGATTGTTCCAAATGTGTGATTATCTTGGAGATGCCCAAGTGTGGGGAGGCAATAAAGAGGAACTGGAGGAAATAGAAAGCAGGAGACAGAGAGGTCCAGATTTTGTAAGAAACTACAAGGAAAACCTTTTACATTACACTCTGGGTTTGGAGGAAGGCAGCCTGATTCTTCATTAGCTTTGAAAACTAGGTTGGACCCAGGGGCTTGGAGCAAGCTGCTCTAGTGGAAGCTGTCCCTGCCCGTGGCAGGGGTTGGAGCTGGAGGAGCTTTGAGGTCCCTTCAACCCAAGCCATTCCATGATCCTACCAACCTGACCCTTGGATGTGGCATGACTCAAGCTGTCTTTCCTTTCAGGTGACATCCCAGCATTTCAAGAAATGCTGGAAATAGCTGAAGACAGTCAAGCACCCGGGAAGAAGAGGCTGTGTGTCAGTGCTCGGGGCTTAGCCCTTTGGATAATGGATTCTTTTATCAGCTGGAATAACACACATGCTACAAACCCACTAGGAACCTGTCCTGGGATTGATCTGAGACAACCCCCTGTGACACAGAACCTTTGCAGGAGGTGAGCACAGGAATGCTTTTATTTGAGCACAGCCCCTCCATGCCCAAGTTTTACACCTCTGTGTATCCCTCCATCTCATACACATCCTGAGCAGGTCCGTTCTCCGCTCTCAGCAGCGGCTCATTGGTTGTCTTTAAGACAGCCTCCAGCTGGCGCCAGAACATCCTCTGTTTGTGCTCCTCGGGGCTCCACTTGAGGTAGGTTTTCCTTTTCAGCAGCTTCCTGAGCTTGCTGAACTTCTGGGGCACGCTGTGGGGCGGGAGGTCCTCCAGCACGATCATGATGAGGGAATCCTGGTTCTCATTCAGGACCCGGTGCTCGGCAAAGTACAGCTCGTACTGGCACCAGCAGCTGCTCACAAAGCTGGGGGAGAGGACAAAAATGACCTTGTGGCTGTTCTCGATGCAGTAAAATATGTTCCCAAGAACAGGATGCCCCGGTTTGAAATCCCTCTCGTGGTAACAGATCTTGAACCCATCCTGTTCCAGTTTTCCCAGCAGATTCTCTTTGGTCCATTCTGCATCGTGTTCGCTGTATGAGATGAAGGCGTCAAAGGGCTTGTTCTCTGGCCTCTTCTCGTACTGCTTCCTCTTCGCCATGCACCAGTACCAGCCCATCCTGATGTACCAGAGCCCATCGAAACGCCAGCACAAGCCCGTCAGGACCAGCACCACCAGGATGGCAGCACAAGCAGTGATGGCCATCTGGATGCCCAGGGAGCAGTGCAGGAGTGTGAGGTGGCTGCTGTCCACCAGTTGGCCCCTTCTGTCTGGTGGGAAGCTGCACCAGAGGTTCTCTTTGCTGTGGATCTGGAGCTGGGGGCTGTGGATGTAGATGTTGACGAACCAGTACAGGTCACAGTTACAGAAGAAGTGTTTGCCTCGAACAGTCAAAACACTCAACTGTGTCAGCTGGCCAAAAGTGTCCTCCACGATGGTGGTGATGGCGTTGTCGCTGATGTCCAGCTCGAGGAGAGAAGCCGGGAGAGCACCAGGCTGCAGAAAGGAGATCTTGTTCCCGGAGAGATTGAAGTATTTCAGCATTGGAAGAGATGCCCCAAAGTCATCCGGGAGCTCTGCAATGAGGTTGTGGCTGCTGTCCAGGTTAGTGAGGGCAGAAAGGCAGCTGGTGGCCTCCAGCCTGCTGATGAGGTTCCCAGAAACATTGAGATACTGGAGGTTCTCCAGGGCATCGGTTAATGGCAACAGGTTCAGCTTGTTTTTGCTGATGTCACATTTGGTTAGAGCCAATGGGAAGTACTCGGGATGCATATCTGTGACTTTATTGTTCTGAATGATAAATACTCTTAGGTTGGACATGGATTTGAAACGAGGGGGTATCACCTTGATATCACTGCTGCTTATGTCGAGGTGCTGCAGGGAGGGAGGGAGGTCGGGAAGCGCCACAATCCGGTTGCTGCTGAGATCCAGGTATAACAGTGCCCCCATGGTGCCAGCAAACCACTCTGGCAGTTCCACAATGGAGCAATTGGACATCTCGAGGTGCTTCATGTTCTTGGGAAGGCTCTCGATGGGGGTCCCAGCCTGGTTCCTCACTAAGGAGATGGCGCTGATGTGCACACATTCAGAGGGAGGCTTTGCCAGCAGGTCGAGTTGCTGCGGCCGCACGGTGTAGATGAACTGGTTCCCCTGCACGTACATGTTCTCCAGGTTCAACATCTTCTTAGCAAAGTTCTGGGGTATTTGGCTTATGTTGGTGAAGGACAAATCAATGACCTTGATGGTTTTGGGGAGGCACAGTGTGTCCAGGCTGTTGATGGGGTTGTTGCTGATATTGACAAACCAGAGCTTGGCAAAGGGGAAGTTGCAGATGCTCTCGACATCTAGGATGTTAATTGTCAGTTTGTTGTAACTGGCATCAACCGACTGCATGTTCTTCATGGGCAGGAACAGGACGAACAGCGACAGCAGATCCATTTCCAGGTCACTGTGACTAATGTTAAGCTCCAGAATACGGTCCAGCTGAGCTTGGCACAGATCCGGATCCAGCTTTAACATCAGCTCCTCCTCGGACAGTTTGCTGTTTGACAGATCCAGTGTCCCGTTTACTGGTTCTCCACAGAAACTGGGCCTCAACGAGGCTGTGGGAGAGACTGTTCCGTTTCCCCCTCCTCTGGAAGAGCCCGTTGTGTTTTCCTCTCCTCTTCGAAGCGTGTTGTTCTCTGTGCTCCCTCCGAGCCTCGGACCAGCATCGTGCAGCACAGCTGCATGGAACAGCTCCTCGGTGGGTGCAGAAGGCTCTGGAGCAGCCTCTGAGGGTTTGGGGGTGGGTGTGAGCTTCAGGTGGGGTGGGAGACCCGACACGACCAGTTCCTTATCATTGAATGACAGATCCACAGCAGTGAGGCTGAGCAGACTGTCAAACGCTCCCGGTTCAATGACTTTAATCTGGTTGTAGGAAAGGTCTAGAACTTCCAGCATGCCAAAACCTTCCAGGTCTCTCCTGGTTATCTTTTCTATTGCATTATGTGAGAAATTGAGAGCTCTGGCTGTTTTGGGAGCTCCTGCTTCTGATATAGAAGAGAGGTTCAAGTAGGAGTAGTTGTAGAAGGGGGAGGCGTAGGCTGTAGGTGTTCCCTGGGTTAGAAATCCATTTGCTCCACTGAGTAAGAAAGAAATGGAGTAGAAATGAAGGCTTCCAATAAGGATCCTCATCCTGGAATATAAAATCCAGCATTATAACATGCTCCATGTTAATGAATACCCTTGCAAAACTTACAGTAATCCTGGTTTACTTGCATGTACAGGGATTGTTTCATCAGTTCTATCTACATTAAAAATACACGCTCATTATTACTTTCAAGAGGCAATGCTAGAAGATGGTGGTGGAGAACAGGCTGAGGAGAGCACTGCTCATTTCACACCATTGTAGATAAACTGAATGAGTTCTTGATCTCGTCTTGCCTTCCCCCCCAGGCAGGCACTGAGGAGCCTCTGCAATAGTATCTCTGTTGTGTCATCTGAAACGTGCTGCTGTAACCTGCTGGGACCTGGGCTTTACGTCTCTGCACAACCACCAGGTACCTCTGACCCCTCCAAAACCTGCTCAGCCACCTCAGTGCCTGTTCAAGGGTAACATGATGGGGAGCCACATGTAACAGCATGACCACGTGTTGTGACCCCATCCCCCTGTGGGTTGCTCTCTGCCGCAGTGACCATCTCTTTAGCCTTACCTGTAGGAGTAAGGGAAACTGAGTTTGCTCTGCAGGAGCTGCTGGAGGCTCGTGTGGGGCAGCCTGCACCAGGGGAGCTCCCTCACTGCTGGGCATCCTTCCTGGGACACTTCCCATTGCCTGGAGCAGCACTGCCTGGCTCCTCTGCTGCCCTGCTCTATCACTAATCTCAGTCCAGGTCTTGTATTCATGACCTGAGAATGCGGGTGCAGACTTCAGGTGAGGACCCTGGTGTTACCTTCATCCCCTTTGCTGCCCTCCTGACCGGGACCGTGGAGTTGAACTGAAGAGAAGGGACCCCAATGACATCCCAGCTCTGTCCCCTGCCACAGGACCCCAGCAGACCCCCCCGCATCCCTTACATGGATCGGGAATAACCTGCACCACAGGGGTAAGGAAGCCCCGGGGTGTTATAGCCGGGCAGACTCAAGGCTAGAGGACATCCAACTGCTCACTTGCTCTTCCAGCCACCCTCCCCATGCCACTTACCTCTCACTCACGGTCCTCAGCACTGCTTCTCCACCGGTACCTGCTGCCGCTGCCTTTTGTAGCACTGGGAGGGGAATGGGGTGGGCTGGGAAGTGCCCAGTCCCCTGAGACAACCGGAATCTGCAGCCCCACTGCCCCTGGTGGGCTGCGGGAGGAGGTTCGCGCAGGAGATGCTTCTCCAAGTGAAACCCATGGATTTCCCCATCGTGTGGTGCCGAGAGGGAAACCAGACGCGGAAGTTGCTTGGTTTAATGCTTGCTGCTGTGAATGGTGTGGTCGCAGGTATCTGCTGCCTCTGCTCCTGCCACAGCGTCGCCGGGAAGGTCTGGAAGTGCCGAGTGTGAGCACAGGGTTTAGAACTGATTTACTGCTGTGTGTTGTGAGGTGAGTTTCCCAAGGTGAAGGGGGGTTTGTATTGGGCTCTCCTACGCGTGGATAGAAGCTCTCGTGTGCCCGAAGCGCTGCTGCGAAGTGAGCAATGGTCCTTTTTGTGTGCTTTAACTCGGGGAAGGAGCTAACAGGAGGCTTTCTCAGTGCCTGGAGTGCTGCCTGGAAAGCTTTGCTCTCTGGCTGCAGCTGCTCCGACCCGGGAGCCAGCAGAAGGGACACAAGAGGTTGCACAAGACAGAGCTGTGCCATCCTCCGCTGCTTCCGCTAGCGGAGGGTTGGTGGTGGTGTTTTTCCACCCTGTTGTGACCAGTGACTGGGAACTCTTGCAGCAGCCCAGAGGCTCCCCGCATCGAGTCCAGGGGGGCTGGAAAAGCCCCACGTTGTTTGTGCGCCCTTAGAGTCTCACCGGGCACCTTCCTGCCCCGGCAGGTTCTGGAATTGCCCTGGAGTCTCCCTGCTCCTCAGGCACATCCTGACCTGCTTTAGTAGCAGGGACAGGAAATGAAGAGCTGCTTGGAGCTGTCAGGGAAGATTACTGCGCCTGCTTTGAGCGGGGCCGTCCCTGCAGACAGCCGTGTCTCCCCAGGGAGGCTCCCTCCCTTCCTTCAGCTAAACATAGCCTCCTGCTCCTGAGGCCTGGAGTTCCCCTTTGGGAAGGTGCACAGGGCCCCTCAGACCACATCTGCGGCTGGTTGGGAGAGTAAATCACAGCTGGCAGTGGCAAAGTGGAGCAGAGCATTTGCAGTGCAAGGATGGTTGTTCCATGCCCGTCATTCCAACTTCGGCTTCCTCCAGCATGTGTGCTGCGTATCCATTTATTCTCCTGGGTTTTGGAGGCAGCGTCTTACCATGGGGTTGTGGAGGAAGAGGAAGGTCCATGTGAGTGAGCAGGGGTGGCTGGGAGCAGGGCCCCTGCAGGGTTGTGGTTCCCCCCAGGGACTCAAAAAGGAGATTTCATTCCTGAAGCACACCATGTTCCTCTTTTGCGCTGTCCCGCTGCAGGGAATATGTTTTGGGAGGGCTGGAAATGTAACTAAGGGAGCAGAGCTGAACCTGCTCCAATCAGAGGGGATGAGCATCAGCATTCAGGAGCTCAGACCTCAAAGGAGCTTCCCCTCTTCAGGTGGGCTTAGATTTGGGTGCTGGGTGAAAACTAAGTCACATCTGCGCCTCTCTACAGATGTTTGTGACCAGGAGGTGTCGGCCTCTGCGCCGGGAGACGGAGTAACAGCCTGGATTTCCCTACCTGAGAAAACCTCTCAGGGACTGAGCATGCCCCATCCCTGGCAGTGCTCAAGGCCAGGCTGGACACAGGGGCTTGGAGCAAGCTGCTCTAGTGGAAGGTGTCCCTGCCCGTGGCAGGGGTTGGAGCTGGAGGAGCTTTGAGGTCCCTTCAACACAAAGCAGGCTGGGATCTTACTTCACCCTTTCAGCTAAGTGAAACTTCCCAGGGATGGTCTCACTTTGCACGCTGAGCCCCTGCCTCCTCTCAGCCGTGTCCATCAGCTGTGCTGGTGTCTTGCACAAATGCTCTCTCTGCTTTTTGATCCAGTCTTGCAGCTAATTCATAATCTGTGAGTTGAAATGACTGTCAAACATGAGCTCTGGAATGGATCCCTGCTGTGTGGAGTCTACGACTGCGGTATTAGAGCAGTGGCTGAGTGGAAACGCAAGTAAAGACACGGCAACAACAGTGGGACTCTGATCTACAGAACACTGATTTCAGTTTTGGATATTCAGCCCCATTTGTGCTGCTTTGGGTCGTGTTGGAGGAGCCCACAGGTCACTTTGAAGCGTTCCGGTGCAGGTGAGTTGGGGGGTTTAAGTGCTTGTAACTGATGTTTGTTGTTCCTGTGCTGCAGGATCTAAACCAGCTCATTCTTGGAACTCTCCTCATGGAGGTGAGTATCTTGGCTAAGCAGCATGTTTCACTGTCCCGCTTTCATTGGATGTAATTTCAATGACTAACTGCAGATGATATCTGTCCCATCACTGTCAGTTTGCTGCCTGCCTCACATCATCTCCCACATTGCTGATTCTTAAAATGAGCACGGAAATGATGCTATCTCTGTGGCTGGGAAGCCAACCTGCAGCTCATTGCAGGCTTACACCCAAGCACAGAGACCTGCGGCCCTCCAGTCCTACTCTCTGCTTTCCATATACCAGGAGAGGCGTGGGTTTCCCTGGGTTTGGTCCTGACAGCTTCCTGCACCTCGGGGCTTGTCTGGGAGAGGGTTGAAGCCCAGAGTTGCTCTCAGGTGTACATTTCTTCTAGATTTGAATGTGTTAGCACACAGAATCATGTTGGAATGAGTTATTCCAAGCAGTATCAACTATGGGCTGTTTTGCTCTGTGGGTTTTGCATGTGTCTCCCCTCACCCCTGCCTCAGAGGTTCTCTCCCAGATCAGTTGTTAGTTAGGGAAAGATGGGAGAGGGTGGAATAGGAAAGCACATGCTGATCATTGTGGATTTGTATGCTCCTGGGTAGCTCAGACACAGGGCAGGAACATCATAAGCATGTTAAAGGAGGCTTATAACGAACCTGGAGAGGGGCTTTGGCCAAGGGCCTGTAGGGACAGGCCAAGGGCAATGGCTTTAACCTGCCAGAGGGGAGACTGA